>JBBAGI010000165.1:0-102060 GCA_037127475.1 Arma custos | reverse complement strand
AAGGGGTAATTGTAAAGTAAAATATATGATATGATATCTACAGTTTTTACGAAAAAAAAAGTAATAAAGGATTGGGGTAGTTTTTATTTTACTAAATTTAATTAATCTGTTAACAGCTACTAATTCTGTGGGATTTACAGACTATCCTGGGGCACACCCAGCCTCTATGAAGTGGATACCCTTGGTTAAGTGAAAAACGTGATTGTCAAGCGTCACCATGTATTAATTATTATTAAACCCAGGACCCTCTATGTGTTGTAGTAGTGTAGTTTTTTATATAATTATATATTATAATATAAGCTTATAATGAAACTTTATTTCGAGGTATGCTTCCGAATTTAAACTAGTTTTTTAGATATGCAAGCATGAAAGAATATTTTACTGTTAATGTTGATTTACAAGAATAGAATCCTACTGTCAAATTTATCTTTTCTTTTTGTTTGTTTTTTTAAGAAAATAATCTATAATAAAATAAACCAAATAAATAAAATAATAAAATAAACCAAACAACCATCGTATTAACCCAGCAATCATATTAAAAATTAAAAAAAAAAGAAGGTAAAAGATGAAAACCTTAGAATTTTTTCAGTCATTGTTTTTTTTTATATTTAATAGTTTTTATGAAGGTTATGAGAGTTTACTTCACATTATTAAGTAATTATGTTTTTGAAGGAAAATTGTTTAAATGAAAAAAAAGGTTAATATTTTATTCAATACTTTGTTTAATTATTATATTCATTTTAATAATGTAGTATGAAATTTGGGGACGGTGTGGCTCAGTGGTAGAGCACTGAGTTGCCATGCAGATAATCCTGGTTCAAATCCCGCTGCGTGAAAGACTTTTATTTAGTCTGTTTGCAGCCGGAGATGGATCATAAAGAATCTAGGACCCCCCTGGGGTTCACCCAGCCTCTATAAAATATTATAAAAATAAGGTACCTAAAATAAGAGGAATAAATCTGGCGGTTGAGCGTGACCTATGACAGGTCACCTCCTTGCAGAACCGTTGTCCATGAAACAGTACAGTCTCTACCACGTACTGAATCCCAGAACCGTTCACGGGTTGTAGTGGTACAGTTTTTTTTTTAATATGATATTTACAAATTTACGTTTTTTGTACGGAGGCACTTTTTATTAAAATAAGCGCTATTTTTTTATTTTTGCATAGACTGTATGCAAATTCTGATTGTGTTGCAAAATATAAATTTTAAAGAATTTAATGGAAATGCTAAAATATATTTTTAAAAATAACTACGCTGAAGAGATAATCTCTCCGTTATATAAAAAAGTTTTAAGTGATGCAATATTTAATCGGTGTTGCCTAGCAAAAAATCGATGAACAACATTTTTTTTATCCTTTTGTCGTGCTGGATGAGTTGAATTATAAATGTTTTTAAAAATTCGCAAATCGAAATGCCACTGTCCCTGACTTCTTGGAGCTGTTATACAAAATTACTGTTTTTGATTTTAAATGTTGCTGTATTTTTGTTTGTTCATTCAACATCACTTTATGCTGCTATGACTAATCGGACGATGCTACAGTGGGAGCCCTAAATTTTTAACGAGTGCCTGACATCATAAGGCTCGGGACCCCCGTTTAACGTCCCTTCCGAAGGACGGCGTAACTACGGATTTTTACTCCGTTAAAAAAAATCCTGTGGCCACCGGCCGGGCTACGAACCCGCGATCTTGGGTTTAGTAGTTTGTTACGCTAACCACTAGACCACAGGTGACCGTATATATAATACTGTAGTCCGTGCTACATATTTTCCTAACCTCTGTAAATTATCCGTCGTAAAAATGATACCAAAATCTAAAAAAAAACGGAATACCATTTTTACCATATATGGGTAAAGTCCTGGAAAAGCTCATCAAACGAATATATCCCATCCTGAATGCAAAGCACATTATACCAGATCACCAGTTCAGATTCCGAACACCTACTCCACTATCAGGCAATGTCATCGTGTGGTGGACGTTGTTTCCTCTGCATTGGAACATAGATCATCTTGTTTGGTGGTATTTCTTGACGTGGACCGAGGCTTTTGACCGAGTCTGGCACCCGGGATTGCTTTACTAACTCCACCAATTCCTACCTCCTACAAATTTTCTCATTATTCAATCCTATCTCACAAATAGGTAATTCAAATTAATTACAATTTTTACAATCATGTATATTCATCCCTCTTTTCTAAATCCGCTGGTGTTCCTCAAGGCAGTATCCTCGGTCCAATCTTCTACACAGCTTATACATCTGACATCCCAATCCATCCTAATATTATAGTTACCACGTATACAGATGACACATGTCTATTATAGTCAACACCGATCCAGTTATAGCATTCAATACTCTTCAATCCCATATTACTGACCTTGAAAAATGGTGTCTAAACTGGAGGATTAAAATAAATTCTTACAAATCCCATCAAATCATCTTTACCCTCTGTCGTAATTCAATGACTTCCTGTCCTCGTTTAATACATCCCACTAATTCCTGTACATCAGGTCCGATGCAATCCAAAATCCTCCGTACAATCCTCAATGCTCCTAACTTTGTAACGAACAATATAATCCTTAATCACCTTAATGTACCATTTGCTGCTGAATTTGCCCAAATCTGATATCAATATTTTCATGACAAACTTCATTTCCACTCAAACCCACTAGTTTCACACCTACTAGCAACCTCTTTAATTGATAATCCTCCGGGGTGTCTGAAAAGAAGATGGCCTCGTGACCTCCTAAGTTGAACTTATTATTATAGTACCGCCACTACACTAGTTCCCCTACTTGCCTTTCATGCTAATATGTACCAATCATTATATTTACTTGCTGTATTATTTTAATACAGTAATAAATTTCATTTAATAAATTATTTTAAAAAAATGTAAAGTATAGAATACATCTTTTTAAAAAATAAAAGAGGCTACATCGAAACCCAGTTTTTCGATTTTAGAAATAGAATGCAGTTAAATACGATTCAGACTTATTTTCTTATAAACTATAAATTATTTTATTCCTATAAAAACAAACCTAAAGTAATTAAAGACATTCATTTTTTTATTTAATGGAAAATACTCGATATCTGAAAACTATACCTTGTATGTAAAATGTTGTAGATCTTTTTATTACCTATTTAAAACTATAATAATATTACTACAAGTAAATCTAAAATGTACAATGACCTGAAAAAAACTAGTGGAAAAAATCGGTAGCACTCCAATAAAGTTTTATAGTAGATGGTCTCGAAGCCATCTTCTTTTCAGACGCCTCGGAGGGTTATCAGGAATAATATGGGAAGCAAGTTGAGAGACTATCGGATTCAAGTGTGTATGGAGCTTGTCATGGAAGATTAGGTATCTAGTTTGGGTGAAATCAGCAACATATGGGATATTAAGTTCATGATGGATGAGTTTGTTTGTGACATAATAAGGAGCATTGAGGATTTTACGAAGGATTTTGGATTGTAAGCATTGGATACGAGATGAATTGGATGGTTTAGTAGAGCCCCAAAGCTCAACTGCCTATGTCCAAATAGGTCTGATAACTGTCATGTAAATGAGTATTTTTAATTAATTGGGAGCTTAGAGTGTTTGTTCAGTAAGTGTTGAAGTAGGCGAAAACTACGAGCAGTTTTGAGGTTTGCAAGTGAGACGTTTGTCCAGATGGAGTCCTAGGTAACGCATCTGTTCGACAGGGTTCAGTGGAATATTATTAAAGGATACAGTAGGGCAGGAATTTGTAGGTTTATGACGAAGGATGAAGGTAATTTGATGGGATTTGTTAGGATTTATTTTAATTTTCCAATTTTGACACAATTCCTTTTTAAATACAAAATAAAAAAACTGATGTTGGTTCCATTTTTGGGAAAAAAAAACCGAGCGTCAAGGGGTTAATAGATCAAATAAAATCTACCACAGCGGGATTTGAACCCGGGGCACTCGGCATGGCAACTCAGCGCTCTACCACTGAGCCTCTAAACTCAAAATCCATATAATTTCAAAATAGAATATTTTGAATAATATGGATATAAATATGATTATTATTAAACAGAAACAATACGAATAATAACAAAAAATCATACAATTCTTGTTAAAAATATGTTTGTTCTTGTATTTTCAACCCTAAGGAGCGTGGAAATATTTCCATAAAAATGCCCACAAGGAGAGAAATTCTTTCAGTATAAAAAATTCTTATCTCAGGAATTCATAAAAAATCTGAAATTTCCTCATTTTTCCCGCTTCAATATTATTTACACTGATATAATGAGCATAAATCCGTGTTCGAATTTCATTTGAATTTCTCGCCACTTATTGCGGCAAACCAGTAGTCCGGAAATTCTTGATTAATTCTACCGATATTTTACTAAATTTACCCTTTCCCGTTCAGATATCCTCCATTAGGCCTACTTAGGGTGTTTTTATACTTAATGATGTTGAGTGGGAGAACGTTCGAAACCGGTATAAATATATATATATATTTTTTTTTGTAAATCCTTTTCGCAGATGCCGTAGAATAGATACCGACTTATAAGCTGAGTTTTAGATCATTTCAAATGTTAAATGGTTATAAACGAAAGTATAAAAATGCCGTTTCCAATGTTCTAATTTTTTTATATATCTATTAAAAAAAATTTCTCGCTATATTAGGAAAATTATCCTGATAAAATATGTATTTAGGACACCATTAGGGTTTTTTTCCTCATGCGCCGCATAAAATATTTGTTTTCATTTTTTAAATCATTTCTGAATTTTAAAACAAAAACAGTTTTTTTAATTAAATATTTCTTGTTTTTTCTATTGTTAATTGTTTGGTAGGGAAGTCTTAAAATTTTCGTTAAAGACGCCTTTGAATTCGAATTAGAACGAGGAATTGACGCTTTAATTTACGACATGTTTGCTCTTCAATGCCTTCTTCTAAAAGTGACTATGCTCTTTGGATGTTGGTGATTATGAAGGCACGTACTATTTTACTGAGCGCTGCATGAAACAAGTCAATCGATGTTAGTACTGTCCATTGCCTCAGGTTCCTCAACTAAGAGTGAGGCTTGCGACCTTGACCGAAGTGTGCACGGACCAATCCTCATGACCAAATTATGCCAATTTATATCTCTTGGTGCTGTCAAATATCTCTAGTGGCTTCTGTATTCGTTGTTGACGCGATGCACCCATAAAAATATGCGTATACTTAAATAACTCATCTCTAATGATTGTAGACGTTTACCAGAAGCATCTGTAAGTGCTGATACCACTGATCCGTTTGATAACATTTAGATCAGGTAACATCCTGAGGAAGTATTACGAATAATCTGAACTGTAATCATAATTGTACTACGATTCAAGTCTGCAAGTTGGATACTCCCACATCCCATGTAGGACCTTTCGGTGGTAAGGTGTTCAGTATTAGTTTAAAACCTTGAGGCTTCTAGCCCAACTGTTGAGCAGTTAGAAGATTTGGTCCGAATCACGATCTAATATCAGGATTCAAGGTACCCACTTGTTGTTTGGTGAGAGGATAATTTCCCGATCCTAGATTAAAAGTGAAAAAAAAAAATGGACCACTAGAACCCATGAAGGATTTTGGATTCAGTACATGGTAGGTACTGTAATGTTGCTAAGCCAAAGGTTAAGTGTGGAGGTGATTTGGCTGAGATGATGATCAGGCATCAGGATCCTTCCTATATGAATGGTGCTTAATACACAAATTTTAGTACATTTTTGTACACACTTTTTAAACCAAATTTTGTTTTTTACTCTAATTTTTATGTTTCGATGTATGGTATGTTTCGAATCACACTATACACAACGACAGGAACATTCCCACTATAAAATCATATATTCATAACAAATATATAACATTCCACTCATCGACCCAAACCCACTCGTTCTTCCGCTTTCCTACTCCCTGTTACCTGGACTTAATAAAAAAGATTAAAAAGACATTGGCCAGGAGACCTACTCAACAATTGATATATTTTTTTTTCCAAAATAACTGGATGATCATGGAGAAAAACGAAGAGAAAGACATTTCAATCAAATTTGCCACATGCGCAATTGCGCAGGTGCAAATAAAAATTAAATAATAATAATAACTTTTATATGGCACATTTCTTTTTTCTTAAGCCACTTTTTGATTATTTCTTGCCCACCGATATAGGCTGCATTCGATATTCCTTTTCTAGCTAAGAGCTTTGTAATACACTAACCCCAATATCCCACAGTTTTATACATTTATTACTCGTCGGAAACCATTTTTACATGAAAAATATATATATTGACTTGGAAACAGAAATTAGGAGAGGAAAAACAAAAACATTTTCACCAAAATTATAGGCTACAAATTCAAACAAGGACACACAGAACAGATAAAACGAGAAACACAGGATTGAACTAGATTTATTATAAAACAGAACAGAATACCAAACATTCCTGAAAAATGCGGTACTAGTGGCAGACAGGTCCTTCAACCAGTGAGTCTTGGACGCTGACACGCAACGATGAAAGGCAGTTAAACATGTGGGAAAGAAAAATCCTCGGAAAGATCTTTGGCTCTACAAAAGAAGGAGATCGCTGGCGGGTGAAGACAAAAGAGGAACTTAGAAATCTATGTGGTACACCAGATGTTGTTGGGTGTCGGCAGACGGAGAAGGGCAGTCGAAGGCAGGTCGGAGTGGAGGAGAATCAATGAGGATGCCAAGGACCTGCAAGGACTATAAAGCCGTTAGATAGGACAGTGGCAGATAGAAAAATAATTCCATCCAAGATCAAGAAGAAAGAAGGAAACCTTCAGTGAAATCAAGAGGCAAAGATGGACCGAAAAAAAACAAAAAAAAAACGCTGCATCGTAGTCGCGTAGACCATTCAGGGCTGATTCGCGTCAAACAAATTATATATATAAATATATATATATATATATATATATATATATATATATATATATTGAAGATTTTTATAGTAATAAATATATTACATTTCACAGTAATTATTATAAACCAAGAGCTTGGAATTCGGAAAAAATAATATTTGTAAATTTATTGATTTCATATTAATGTGAAACAATGGCTATTCTGAAATGAGTGAGCTAAGACAGAGTCTATTCTAAATTATGAGGCAGTTTCATTGTGTTTGTAAACGTCGGCAATAAATATTTTATCGATTCTTATTTTATTGCCACTAACTTCCTTATCATTCCCGTTTACTTACAATTTTCGAAACAAATATAGATTTCTTCACTTACTCAATAATTTAAAATATTATTTGAACCATCTCTCATATTTTCTATAAATTTATGTTTTTAAGCATAATCAATTATTTCAATTAATTCATTATAATGACGCTTTATAACCTTGAGTGTTAGGAAAAGTAATTAATTAAAAAATAATTAAAATCAATTATGATATATTGCTTCTATAAAAGAACAACGACACAGCGCGAAATTTAGCATTTTATTGTTAAGCATTATGTAGCAATCGTTTGGCTGAAAGTTTTTAATTCATGAACAACATTTTGTATGACTTAATGAAAAAACATTGATTATTAATATTGCTTAATTGTATTATGTTTGAACTTGAGGTTTTATGGGAATAATAGCATTAATTAAAATAAAAAAAGTTTCATGCTTTTAAACATTTTCTAATATTAATAAAAGAAATTTAATACCATTATCACAATAGGAATGTTTGCTTTACCAATTCCCCTATTTTTTTAACTCGCATGGAACTTTCGTTATTTTGAAGGATCGATTTATTATGATATCACATTAAATTCCTAAATAGTAAAAAACTGCTTAGTAGAGATCAACACTTCGAATGCTGTTTTGATTAAGGCAGCTACACAGGGTCAGTTTGATGTGCCAGTTTGGTGTGTTCATTTCTAACTGTCACTTCTAACTGAACGCAACATTCGCATCCACACGCCATTTCGCTATGTCAGTTCAATGTACTACCCCTTGGAAGCTCCAAGCTCGCAGCTGGTCGTTGTACCACAATTTTGGGTGGTAAACGTCATTCGCACCTGTACCGCTCACCAACCTCCCTACTTTTTTAAATTCCTTCCGAAAGGCGCTCCCTGAACTGTTGATTTTCCGATTTGCTTGCTAGGGGATCGATCTCTTTAACATTTTTAACAAGAATTTTATATGATTCCTCTCATTTTTATTTTTTATGATGGTCCTTTGAAGTTACTTTCCACCAACATTCCTCCCCTCTGAACAGTTCTATAAATTCTAAAGCAAAATCTTTGCCTCAACTAACCACATTATCACTCAGTAATAAAAACACACAAAACATAGGAATACAAACGAGGTCTGGAAAAGCGATTGAAAGGGTGATGTCTATCCAAACGACACCTGTATGCATGCTCAGGTAACTAATGTGACCAACCGAAATGGCGCGACGGTACAGACGCTCACTTCGGACTGTCGTCAATTCGGAGTTCATCAGTCTCGTGTGAGCTCACATCAATGTAGCTTACACACTAAATGTTCGATGTGAACCCACCAAACTGACACATCAAACTGACCGTGTGTAGTGGCCTTTAGGGCTTAATAGTCATAAGTGGGGACTGGGGTAACTCAGTGTATAGAGCGATGAGTTCCTCTCGAGAGAGAGTTCGAATCCGGCTGTGGCAGATAAATTATTTAATCTGTTAACAAGCAAGGATGGACCCTGCCTCATGGACACAGCCTCTGCAAAGTGGGTACCATTACTTGGGGGAAAAATCTGGAAGTTGAGCGTGATCTGGGAGAAATCACTTCCCTCCGCAATCTTTGTCCTAGAAATAGTACAGTTCGTACCATGAAATGAACCCGATACCCATTATGTACTGGTACAGACTTTCCTAATAGTCACAAGTAAGGGAAAGTGAAATCATATTATTTATTTATTTGTTTTTTAACCAATTTTGTACAACTTAGTTGTTTTTTTTTGGTTTACACACACACACACACACACACACACACACACACACACACACACACACACACATATATATATATATATATATATATATATATATATATATGTAATTTTGAAACATCCCGATGTCTGAAAATTTATTAAACAAAAAAAAAGTCATATAATATATTCTTTAAATAGGAGAAAAAAAAACCTATTTCCAGTAAAAAAAAAATTATTCCTTTTTTTCGAGATACGTTTCGGCCTAGCCCATTCTCAATCTTCTATTTTAATTGTTTCATTTTTTTACTTATTATATGGTTAGCAATTTGACCATAAGTCATTCATCTGTAAAAACATGCATAAATTCTATAATTGTAACAATATAAATAATTCAATAAATAAAACTGTACATAAATTCTTTTATTGTCCAACAAATAACCAAAAATAAAGCATAGATACCTCAATTTAAGTTGTTTTATTCCATTTACAATTTTTTTCAAACTCAGAGGGAACCATATCCTCCATAGTCATTTAATAATAAGTCAACCTTTGATCTTAGTATATTATGATCTTTCATATTATTTTTGAAATTCTTTAAATAAAATAATATTTAATATTATACATAAACAACTCTCAAATTAAATAAATGAATAAATAAAAGCAAACAATCATATTGATAATTATTCTGATATTATGTTATATTTCAATTGTTTTAATAAATCAAATTACTATTGCTGGTTCAGGTGAAATTTAGAAGGCAATTACTGAGAAGGTTATTGTGACAGTTATGTTTTGAGCAGATAAAACCTATATATTATTTCTTTTTCTATTTCAAAATAACGGATGAATATAACTTACTAATATTTCCTGCTTCTTTTCTATCGTCGACTACATTTTCTATATTATCATGACTTGAATTATTTATATTGTTACAATTATAGAATTTATGCATGTTTTTACAGATGAATGACTTATGGTCAAATTGTTAACCATACAATAAGTAAAAAAATGAAACAATTAAAATAGAAGATTGAGAATGGCCTAGGCCGAAACGTATCTCGAAAATAAGGAATAAAATTTTTTTTACTGGAAATAGGTTTTTTGTTCTCCTATTTAAAGAATATATTATATGATTGAGTCCAGTTGACATTTTTAAAAAAAACAAAAAGTCATTAAAACAAAAATACAATTAGAAAAAATAATAATACCTCAATAAACTGAATTGATGATTTTTCATTAGAATATCAGAATAAAATGAAGTGACAATTATAAAAATAAAAAAATAATAAATAAAAGACTAAATATACCTAAATTAAACATATGTTCCAAAAAAAAACTTATTCTTAACTATTGCATTAAGTGTAGGTTACACAAAAGCTTACATTGTTACCATATATACCATATTATTTCTTTTTAAAACGTTTTCACTTCCAAGCGGAATATTTTCTATTTATAAATTGTATAAGGTCAACCAATAATTACTGAAGATTGTTTTGTTTTTTTCAATATGTATATCAAGAATAAAACCGCCGTATAAATAGTGAATTATTTATTCTCGGCTTATATTAATTGTGGGATTTTAAAATAAATAATTAATTATCCTAATAAATAATTAAAAAATAACTATTTATTACGCAAATACATCTTCTTAGACGCAGGTGCTTGAGTTCCCATAGACACGCAATGGCTTATAGACCACGATTAGAAACACATTAGTGCCTGAAGTTGCATTTTTATTACTCTGTATTTTTCCATTTACTGATTGATTCAAAGCTTAGTTAATTAATTAATTTTTTGTGTTTATTCTAAAGTAGTAATATAACATATTTTATAGACATCTATACAGATCATTGATATAAACGTTACAGATATTTTATTATCATCGTACAGCGTAAAAAAAAGGAAGAAAATTTTCTGAGTTCTAAAAAAAAAATAAAAAAAATGAACCACTTTTTCAAGAAATCATGCCACTTAGTGGAATTCAAATGATCATTAGATGACATCATAGTTAAATATGAGACAGCTTTAGTCTATGAATAAAGGGCATTGTATTATTAAATATGATTCCTTAAAGTTTTGCTTTGATGTTAAAGTTTTTTTTTATTATTGTTTAGTTTTTTCATATTATAGAACCGTTTTTATATATTGCAGAAATGAAATAGAGTAATATCTTGGGAAAAATATAAAATAAAATATATCGGCTTTCCATCTTTTTTTAAAAACCTTTTTTGACCATTTAAAATTCTTACAAATAGGCCTCTGGATTGTTCAGCAGAGGCATGGCATCCTAATTTTGCAATTAATATATTTTTGTATAGAATTTTATAATAATATATCGTCATTAAATTATAAATAAACAATATTTCATAACACATTTGAAACGTTTGAAATACATTATATATTCACACTTTTTTAAAAATATGGCATATGTAGATTTTAAAAGGAACAAAATCTATCCCATCCCAGGACACAAGATCTCCCCCTTCCGATCTTTATATCCGTTCCCAAAAACCAAAACTTTTGAGCTTTTCTTTCTTGTCCGTTGTATCTCTGTCTGGAACTCACTCTCACTCGATATCCGTCATGCATCTTCTTTAACCTCATTTAAATCCAAACTTTTCGTACATCTTCTAAATTCCCAAACAGATGCTTTATAATCAATAAATAATTTATAGATATATTCGACTTAATCGATTGATGAATTACTGTAAATATTCCTCACTCATAATGATAAAAATTTGTATATCATTAGATGCTATTATTTATTCACTTATTTTTCTATTATCCTATTTCTTTTTATTGTAAACTTGTCTGTTTTTTTATTTTATTTTTATATTACATTTTCTAATTCTCTACCAAAACATACCTGTTAGTTATTTACTTTCAATATATTATGTAAATATTTTGTTTTTCTAATAATGTAGTCCTTTGGCCAGATATATATTTATTTAATTTTGTGCATTGCTGTTATTATAAAGGGACCTGTTCCCAGAATAAAATTATTTTTCTATTCTATTCTATTTTAGAATTTCTCCAAAATTGTCATTACTCTTTTGACTTAAGTCTATTGAAAAACAGGTTTTTCTGCTACTCAGGACAGATTGATTTATTACATAGGAATTGGAAACCGAAATCTTACACAACATTTAATTTCATCCAGTTCAATAATTATACAGATATGCTAAAAGATAAGTATCAATTGAGTATTAAAATTTAAAAGTCTGCTAAAACATAGCCAACTCTGAGGCTCGATCCATTTTATCATTATCATTATTTGCAATATAATTACTCATAATTATGAGGAAAAATTTATTCCTACTTCATGGAGGAAATATACGAAAATATAAATTTTAACCTTGATAAAAATGAAAAAAAATAAAAATAAATTTTAAACGTATTTCCTTATTTGTTGCTGTTTTATTTTTTAATTTAATATATATTATCATTAGTTGAACGAATACGATGCAAGAATAATTACATGTCCAAAGAGACAACTAGTATGTATCATTTATCATTAGTAGAAAGCTATTCAGTTCATTCCCTTCTACGCTATTTTGCAATACCTCACAAGGATACATTTAATGTTCTTTCGTTACAGTTCTAATTTTCGAACTTAGATTCACTGTTTGTTTATTGTATATTTATTTAACGCCACTTTATTCCTTTATTACTGTAGGAGTCCTAAATTTTTCACATCAAGGTATAATTTGGATGGCTATCTTTATCCTTAGCCTTATTACGTCCTTTCTGAATGAAGGCATAACCAAGGATTTTAGAAATAAAAATAGAAAAATAATTTTATTCTGGGACCAGGTCCCTTTAGAATAACAGAGATGAACATAATTAAGAAAATATTTATCTGGCCAATGGCCTACATCTGAGTAAAAACTTATTTACAAAATACCAAGTAAATAACTAAACAGGTATGTTTGGTAGATAATCAGAAAAAGTGGTGCAAAATTAAAATAAAAAAACAGACAAATTTACAATAAAAAGAACTAGGCTTATGAAAAAAACCCAGTAAATACATGATAGCATCTGGTAACAGAAATAAAAAATAAAAAAATGATTTCATTATGAGTGAGGAATATTTACAGTAGTTCATCAATCAATAAAGTTGAAAATATCTATCAATTATTTATTGATTATAAAGCACCTGATTGTGAATTTAGAAGATGTTGGAAAAGTTTAGATTTAAATGAGGTTAAAGAACACGCATGACGGATATCGGGTGGGAGTGAGTTCCAAAGAGAGACAGAACGGGCGAGAAAGGAACGCTCAAAAGTTTTGGTTCTATGGGAACGGATATAAAGATCGGAAGGGCGAGATCTTGTGCCTTGGGATTGGATAGAGGATTTGAATTGTAGGAGACTATAGATGTAAGATGGACGTTGTGAGTTGATAGTTTGATGTCACCACACCACACAACAGGTGACCCGACATTTAAGTGGTAAACGAAGTAAGCAACCAAAACAAAAACTGTAGACCAAAGTGGTCGGAAGAGCGTAAACAAAACTTTTCGGAAAGAATGAAAGCCAATTTGAGGAACAAGAAGAACCGGAAGAAAAATTGATCGAGTTATTGCTTAACGTCTTCAATTTCGGGGAGAATTCGCCAATTATAATATTAAATAATAATATAAACAAAAATATAAATATAAAAAGTGTATTTTGAGCTTCAATACATTGATTTCGGCCTATAGTGTAGGACATCTTTAGGGCAAATTGAGGCTGTGGTGACTTGTCACAGCCCTAACTGAACTGAACTCAACTGAGTTCAACAGTCAACTGGAGTTCAGTTGACAGTGTTAGTGTTGTTACAAGTCACCACACCCTCTATTTGGCCTGAAGATGGCCTACACCGTAGGCCGAAACGTTGGCACGATTAAAAAATAAGTGTTGCCTATTTTTTGTGTTATCATTGACTGCACCTCTTAACCAATTCAATCCATCATTTTTTTTTAAATTAAATTTATTTACAACTATAATAATATTACAACAAGTAAATCTGCTAATATGTACAATATGACATGAAAAACACTTGTGGAGAAACTACCCATCGGTAGATGGTTACGAGGCAATCTTCTTTTCAGACGCCTCGGAGAGTTATCAGGAATAGTATGGGAAGCAAGTTGAGAGACTAGCGGATTCAAGTGTGTGTGGAGCTTGTCATGGAAGGATATGTATCTAGTTTGGGCCAAATCAGCAACATATGGGATATTAAGATCATGATGGATGAGTTTGTTTGTGACATAATAAGGAGCATTGAGGATTTTACCAAGGATTTTGTATTATATTGGATTGTAAGGATTGGATACGAGATGAATTGGATGGTTTAGTAGAGCCCCAAAGCTCAACTCCGTATGTCCAAATAGGTCTGATAACTGTCATGTAAATGAGCCTTTTGTAATTAATTGGGAGCTTAGAGCGTTTGTCTAGTAAATGTTGAAGTAGGCGGAAACGACAAGCAGTTTCTTGTCTTATCAGTCTAGTAGTAGTGTTAGCGTACCCTGAAATGGAGAGCAGTTTCTTTTCGTTTTAATATATTTTAGAAAAAAATGTTGGTTAAACAAATAAATATCGAGAATAAAATAGTTCGGGTAGAGGTAACATAATATATATATATATGTATATATATATAAATATATATATATATATATATATATATATATATATATATATATAATAATTCAAAAATTCACAGGCGTTTCGACTCACGTTGCAGGTCTTCTTCAGCGCTGAACAAACTAAAATAGAAAATTTTAAGAGTTTAATAGAATAAAGAAAAAAAATAATGCATACAAAATAAATAATTAGAATAAACTTTAAACTAAATCATAGAATATAAAGTTAATAACACTAATTTTTATGTATTAATTATAGTAGTGCTTATGGTATTTGATGTCACTACTTTGCCGAATGTCTTGGGTTTTCCGGCTGCTCGTTAAACTTTCATTTAATGTGTTACCAGCCGGGGATAGATTCTATAGGATCTAGGATACTCCTGGGGCTCACCCATCCTCTATAAAGAGATACCCAAAATATGGGGAAAAATCTGGCGGTTGAGAATGATCTAGGTTAAACCATCCCTCTGCAGTCTAAGAAGCAGTGCGGTTCATGGGTTGTAGTAGTATAGTTTTATTCTATTAAAAAAATAAAAATTAATATATACAAACCAACTGACGACATTAATTGAAATAAATTGACGCAAATACCATATTCAAAGGTTCGCCACGTACTCCTTTTTTCCGACAAATAGACAAACCTCCAAGAAAATGAAGACGTCAACGACTCCCAGGGGAAGAAGATGAAGTGTGGATGACGCGTGTATTACCTCCGGGTAGCCGCTACGTGATCCGAATAGGCCTACCTCTGGCCTCCACTTTCTGGAGCCAGCAGAAATACTATATATTCCCGTCTGCTTCTCGAGAGAGACGGAAAAATATTATGTCAAGGCACTGCTAACCAGGCGTGAACACTGTCAAAATATTTAAGAGGCTAAAAACCCGAGTAATTAAGTCTCTATGGTTTCTCTCCGCTAGGAATATGGAATAGTTGTTTTCGAGAGGAAAAAAAAAATTGTTTGAGCTGACAACTAGTCACTAATTACTGAATACATTGAACAAATAATCATGCTTCAGTTTAGACATTTCCAAAAACAAAGGAATATTTATATATATATAATCTTACTAATATTATAAATGCGAAAGTTTGTGGTAATGGCGAAAGGTTATACATCAGAATAACACATAGGCTATATCAAGCACGGATTTAGAGGGGGCTACACGGGGGCACGTGCCTCCCCCGACTGTTTTTTTAGGTATTGTGGAGAATCCATTATATGACATAATTAAAGGCAATTCACATGATAATAGTTGGTAAAATAACAGAAAGAACATGAGTGAAACTATTTGTTTTGATATCCTACTAACATTATAAATGCGAATGTTTGTATTTATGTTTGTTACTCATTCACGCAAAAACTACTGAACGGATTTGGATGAAACTTATTGTGTAAAATAGGTTATACATCATAGGCTATAGCAAGGGCAGATTTATATGGGGGCACGGGGGCATGTGCCCCCTCCGTTATAGTACATGATTAAAGGCAAATCAGGAACTTAGCATCTTGAAATTTGTAGATAGGTTCTTCGTATAATTTAAGAAAGAAATTCGGATAATTCCACCCCAAGGGTTTCTCCTTTAATATAATAGGGATTTAAAGGTTGTATAGAATCCGTCAGTTTTGAAGTTAGATATCTGAAATTTTGGATGTACGAGTAACTTATATTAAATTAGTTGCCGCGGGCATAAGCTAGTATATATATATATAGTTCACACATTGTCTTTTTACTTCTAAAAAATAAAAAAATATCAAATGCTTGAAATCACACTCATATATAACACACATAGACACATGTATAAACAATAGAACGTCGCTTATCGGAACGTTCAATTATCCATAAAAGATACAAAATGAGGTCTACATAAAAAATATTTTTGAAAAGTATTTTCTGTAAAATTCGAATTCCTACAACTGTTACTATATACTGATTACTATACTATATTTTCTCTTTTATCCATTTATCCACACTTCGAAAAAACAAATCGATAATCAACAGACTTATTAGTATACTTAAAAGAAATAGACTTAACTGCCATCAAAAGGAAGTAAAGATTGAAGAAAACTAATATTAAAACTTACTTTTTTTCACAGCCTAGATAAATCTTGCGATGAAAATACATATTTTATACCCAAATAGGGATACCAAAAATAAGGGGAAAATCCGGTGGTTGAGCGTGATCTAGGAAAAGTCCTATGAGAACCGTTGTTCATGAAACAGTACAGTCTCTAGCATGTAGTGAACTCCAAACCCGATCAGGTATTAGGAGCATAAGATTGAATCTTAAGAACTGAAAGTAAAACTTAAATAAATATTAAATTTTTAAGTCTAAAAATAACAAATAGAAATAACTATAAAAATACCTCTGTTAGTGTGATATTGATGTAGTTTTTTATTTATTATTATTGTGTTTATTATTTATTATTATTGTGTTTATTATTAATAAACTAATGCTAAGCCCCTGGATGTAGAGCTGGCTGCTCATTTCTCTTGACAAATTGCTGAACTAGTTCGTTAACCATTTGATGCTGAATGATTAGACCTCCCAAGTAGAGGTTGGATAATTATTATCCATTTAGGCACCTTTGAACTGTTTACATAACTTAACTTAACGAGGGGTCTATTACAGCTTTTAATGGAAGTAACTTCTCATATTTTAAGTAAAATAAGCTGCTTATATACAAACAAAAAAAGTATAAAATTATATATAAAAGAATATATAAACCAATCCAATTGATTGAAAAAAATTCGTTCCAGCTTGAATTTTAAGATGAGTTAAGACAATATAAATCAAATATTAAAATAGGTGTTCTTGAATCTTAAGCTAATCCCGTCTTTAAATTTATTTAAATAATAAATTTAGCTTAAAATTAGAACAATTAATTCAACCCCTCTCCTTTCTTTTTTTGTCTCAGGTAATTGCATATTTACTTGAAATAAAAAACTTTTTAAACTCAGCTGACACTTTGAAAAATCGAAACCCATGGTGGGTATCGAGTTATAAAGATGGAGGGTTTGATCTCAATCGTCATGTTTTTCTTTCAATTCAGGATGACCATTTAATAGAGGCCGGGTAAACCCCAAGAGAGCCTGTAAAGGCTGCAGGGTCGAACCACTGCTCATGACTGGATAAATCATATCCCACAGCATATTTTGAACCCATGGCCAACCTATATCTCAGTAAATCAGAGCTCTACACCTAAGCTACCTTGCTCTCAACAGCTAGAAATTTTTATGAAATATCTGTATGATTGCCTAATACTTTTCACATGATATTAAAATCTTAATATCGAAAACTATACATATTGTAAAACAAAGTCCTCGGCCGCGTTTGTTCGCGGTAAACTCAATAACTACTGCACGGATTTTCATGCGGTTTTCACCAATAGAGTGATTCACCAGGGAGGTTTAGGTATATAATTTGTCGAGGTTGTGTGTAAACGGGTTGGAATATCGATGGGTTTCACCGAAGACGCTTCTTAACGCCGTGCAATTATCTAACGTGCAAGATAATAAATTCGTATACAGAGAAATATTTGCTTTTGTTTTTATTTTTATAATTTCTGTATAATAAAGTACACTGATCTGGGAAGAAAGACTCCCATAGAAGCCTAACCAATGATATTCGCGTAGTTCTTAGTGACCAGTACGTGATAAAAAAATACATTACACGGACAAATTATGTAGGCCTTATTTCCGAGCAAAGCTGGGGTGGGTCGCTAATTTATTAATAAATGTGATGTGATGTATACTTACAATTTGACTATATTTAACTAAAAACATACCGTTTATACTGTTAAAAACTCATTACGCACTTCGGTAAAGCTGGTTTATAACTAAATGAACATTGCAACGTAAAATAAAAAAGAATAGTATTAACATAATTTTTATCATAATCATTACAAAGTAATTATAACATAATAAAATATAAAAACAATGAAAAAATATAATTAAAAAATAATTATATATTATTTACCCTTCCATATTTGAATTTGAAAATATGGATATATTACAACCGTAATAATCCTGCAACGATAAAATCAAATAATGTTTTTGGCCCATTAGTGGATAATACTGTTTTTAAGTGTACTGTTTTTTCTACTGATTAACCCTTTATATAGGTTGAGTGTTGCAGATCCAATATAGACGATTCCCCGCTGTTAACACAATAAAAAATTTATCCAACTCAAGACCATCTATTAAAATGATATTTATCTTTAGGTAAATAATCAATATATCAATACTGAAAACTTCAATATTTGTTGATACATTGAAAAAACAGTTTTTTCTCCCGTTCGACCACTGTAATCCGTAGTTTCAAAGTCGCTATAAAGATATATATAAAGAATAGTTGTATAGTATCGATACTATACTAAATTACAATGCTATGTTCATAGAATATAAAATAGATTCAAATGAAGCCAACATTTTCAGAGAACAGATTATTTTTTGTAGTATAGTTTATTAATCATAATTACCAATGCATGCTTATGGAAATAATAATTCTCTCGTACTCCACAATTTTCGTCAAACTGCCTTACCCATCTCCTTCAGGCAGATATTCCCAGAATTCTTGAGTGTGTGCCTCAAAAGCTTTCTACAAACAAGAAATGCCAGTTATTTAGCACCGGAGCTTGGCATTCCGCTCGTTTCTTCTGTTATTAGGAGTTGTTTGTCACAATTATCATTCGTCTCAACTCGACAAGGTTTGAAAAATAGTAATTTAAAAGCAGAATATTTTAAAAGCTTTCTGATTTAAAAATATTTTAAAATTCAATCTCACATTCTTAGCTAGTTTATAGAGCTATTGATAGGTCTGAGCATATCCATGTATAAAATAGAAAAATAATTATACTCTGGGACTAGGTACCTTAACATTCGTTGGAAAACACTAAATAATTAAAGAGAAAAAAAACAGTAATTAAAATTTAAAATGTAAAGACATGAGAAAAGATCTTAAACAATAATTAGCCATTATTTATTTCTGGTCAATTTAAACTTAAACAGCATTCAGAAATCGAGGAGATGTTGGAAAATCATGTCTGAGGATAGGGAAGAAGATTGGCGGATATTAGTACGGATTGAGTTCCAAATGGTGGAGCGTGCAAAATGAACGGTGGAATGTTTTGCCCCTGTGCTAACGTGTATAAAGGTCAGAAAGGCGAGATACTATTTCCTTTAGTTGGGGTGAGGATTTGAATTGTAGGAGACTGTAGGTAGAGGTAGGGTCTAGAGAGTTGACGAATTGTTATAGGTATTAACCCAGGAAATATTGTCTGTCAAGGTTTTTCTCACAGTTCTTGATATTCAGTTGTATACTCGCTAAAATATTGGCAAATTTTCGAGACTATATTGTTCTCTTATTCATGGCTTAGCTGTGAAATAAGGGGCTATAAGTGGTTCATTTAATCAATATCAATAAATACTTCTATTGTTGCTTAGATTATCAAATCTCTCTCTCACCCGCGCAGATATACACTCTATCTGTTTATCTTTTCCCAAAAACTTCTGCATAGATGGGTAGCTACCAGAAACATCAGTGCAATAGTTATCTTAAATAACCTACTCCATTGATCCAACCCAACACCGAACGAAATTAGAACCTGCAACACATTCCATTGCCTATTGTACAGTGCTCATTATAGCAAATGAAATCGAGGAATTTTCTTACAAAAGATAATAAATCACCTCAACGAAACCATGATTACTTTTAAAAAAAGTAGTATTCAACATCTATGAATTTTTCAGATCCTTTAAACTATAATACTATATTCTGCCTAATAGTCGCTTTTAAATAAAATATTGCTTTTTGTTGGATTTATCAATATATCACTTTATATACATCTACATTGACATGCCCCGGCTTTGCACGGGTAGTAAGACATATTAAGCCTACATGTTTTGTCTGTCTACAGTATTTTATTATACATGTAAGTTTGAATACTGACGCCAAACTTAGTCATATGACAGACGTGAGATAACTTGCAGAGACAGATGTGAGCGAAGGTTATAATAGACATTATAGACTGCTATTGTAGAAATTAAGTATTGAGTGTAATTACTGAATATTGACTATTGTGTTGATTCAGGTATGTTATTAAAGATACCTGAAGTTATTTAGTTAGTTATAACTTTGTATATATGTTCTTTTTAATTACAGTTCTGAACTGCATCCACAAGAGTTTTATTCTATCACCTCATTGGTTAAGTCGTTGAATTCACGACTTACATACAGATATCGTAAATTTTTTTTTTTTTATATTACAATCAAGCTCTTTACGAGCAATTTTTTTCTGAAAATAACAATAATAACAAAACACTTAAAACATATATACATAATATAGTTTTATTTTTCACGACTAAGGAGCTTCAAATGTCTCTAGCTCTGAACGTAAAACACACTTTATATTAGTTCATGGGGCTTCCTCCTCTTAAGCCTCCTTATTAGTGCAAACAAAATTAAAACAAAAAATATTTCTTTATATAAGTTTTTTCGATAACCCATAAGATGCTCATTTAAATTTAAGCAATGCTTTAGGTAACTAAAGTATATAAATTGATAAGGATTAATACTGTTCTCGTTTAAATACCTTCCAAATACCGCATTTTAGGTTATCAATTTTTTAGAAGATAAAATAGGTACAGTAAGCTATCCTTAAAATATATTTGAAGAATATTCCAAAATGCATTGGTTCGTTATATGACTAAGGAATTTGGCAGTATCATCGATGAAACCTCCCAGGCGGCTATACTTTTTGCTACACTTACAACAATTATCGTTATATTCCAATCAATTTACACAAAACCTTGACGAATTATATCGAAAACCTTTCTCGTGAATCACTCCATCTATTGGTAAAAACCGCATGAAAATCCGTGCAGTAGTTATTGAGTTTACTGCGGACAGACAGACGTGGCCGAGGACCTTGTTTTATAATTTGTATATATATATATATATATATATATATATATATATATATATGATCTAACAATTATATTACTCTATTAAATTACCAGCCGATAATACTACATTTATAATGGGAACGGCTACTAAATGAAATCTGGGTAAATAATTGCTGTTAGTACTGTTTCAAGTAGGAAGATGGAAAAAACCTATTCATATCCATACATCCATAACTAAAAACAAACAAAACAAATTTTTCAATAGTGGTATTTGTTCCATGTCTTCTCAAAATCAAACCAGATTTTTTAAATTTAAAAAAATAAAAAAATTGGTTATTGGTAAAGTGAAAATGTCAAGAGTCTCCAAACGTCGCCAGAAAGAACTTTGAAAAACTGACTGAAACTCGAGAACCTCAAGTATATATATGTGTATATATATATTTGTGTGTGCATATATATGTGTGTGTGTGTGTGTATATATATATATATATATATATATATATATATATATATATATATATATATTAAAAAAGCCGAAAAACAAGAAGATAAGGCTGACAAGGACTCGACCTCATAAAGTATTAATGGATAGGCTCCTGATATCGAGTGTTTTGTATTATCCGTTGCCTAGCAACCTCCGGCATAATGCTCGGGGAATCAGCCACAACAGTTGTCAATTAAAAACTTCTTAATTACAGGACTGTAAGATCGATTCTATTGTATAATTCCAGCGGTCGGGCGAGTTGTACAGGAAGCTATAATTCTAGTTTTAGTACCAGGGTCTCAATATTGTTAGTAAATAATTAGTGAAGATGATGTGCATTAAACTAATATAGACAATGTCGGTACAGCACATGGTGTTGCACAAATGCACTAAAGAGGCTGGGTGAGCCCCGGGAAGGTCTCTAAAATCCTCAGTAGTTCGACAACGGCCGATAACGAAATGAGTAATTTATCACGATACAGTCTGCAATTAATTTTTTTTTTTTTAACTACCACTACAACTCATGTAGGGTTTTATTACGTGGTAGAGACTTCAGTGTTTCTTGGACGAAGGTTGTGCTGAGAAGTGATTTGTCCTAGAACACGCTCAAAGGTCAGGTTCCTCCCCCAACCAATTAATGGTACCCTCTTTATAGAGACTGAGTTAGCCCTCGTAAGGTCTCCAGATCTCAAAGCATCCATCGCCAGACTTACATAAAATTCAATAGGTTTATAAATATTTACATTTTTGTATATATACAACTGGAGTATGTGAGCGTCATAATTTTGTTTTCTTTTTTTTTTTTATTAAGGCTTAATGTCAATTAAAAAATCGATTTTCGTTTAATACAGAGCCTGAATAATTGAACTCAATATATGTTTATAAATTGTTATCGTTCTCAATCAATCTTAAACTGACAGATTTTTTATACTGTTGATCATGAAACCTATATATTGAAAATGACCATTTAGGTCGAAACGTTTATATAGAAAATAGATGTAACAAATAATTTTGGACTAAAGGATTTTTTGTATTATTATACACCCTAAGACAAAATATAATCTGTAAATTCCAGTACCCTAGAAGATTAATATTGAGTAAACTCTTAAAGTACAAAATGAGGAATATAGAATTAACAAGTAAATGAAAATATAAATAAATTTTGTATAAATGCGTTAGAAATATTATTAATAATAAACAGAAATTTTATGTTCGATATTTTCATAAAAGATTTCATGTATGTGTTCTCGTGTAAAGGAAACTTTTTCCGCGAAATGGGTAACAGTTTAGGTAAATTGTCATAAATAAATACTATGATTAATAATTCCAATTACTTTTCAATGCCAATTCTTTTTTAACCTGTTTTTATAATTAACTAAGAAATAAATTTTAATAGTTCAAATTTATGGAATATTGGCTGTCCTGAATAAGCTCAAAATTACAAAAGTGTTGTTATATGGTGTCTTTTGCCTTCGTGGTACAGATTTTAATTTTTATTTTTTATTCATGTTAGAGTCCATAATGAAAAGAACAATTATTTATCGTATCCTCCTTTATTCTCAAACTAATAATAGAACAATAATATAATTAGTTGTGTACCGCTATTTTCTTTAATTGATCAAACAACAGAATGCTATTAAATTCCAAAAATCAAAATGCTATTTAAATAATGTTGGATTCCTGTCAAACAGAGGACTCCATCTGGACAAACATCTCACTTGAAATCCTCATACGAGACTGAAAAGACAAGAAACTGCTCGACGTTTTCGCCTACTTCAACATTTACTGGACAAACGTTCAAAGCTCACAATTACTTAAAAATGACTCATTTACATGACAGTTATCAGACCTATTTGGACATATGGAGATGAGCTTTTGGGGCTCTACTAAACCATCCAATTCATCACGTATCCAGTCCTTACAATCCAAAATCCTTCGTAAAATCCTCAATGCTCCTTATTATGTCACAAACAAACTCATCCATCATGATCTTAATATCCCATATGTTACTGATTTGGCCCAAACTAGATACCTATCCTTCCATGACAAGCTCCATACACACTTGAATCCGTTAGTCTCTCAACTTGCTTCCCATAATATCCCTGATAACCCTCCGAGACGTCTGAAAAGAAGGTGGCCTCGAGACCTTCTACTATAGAACTTTATTTGAGTGCTATCAATGGGTAGTTTCTCCACAAGTGTTTTTTTTCCAAGTCCTTTGTTCATACAGCAGATTTACTTGATTTAATATATTTACAGTTGTAAATATCAATAAATTATTGTAAAAATATATATATATATATATATATATATATAATGTTGAATAAAAATTATTTGTTATATAAACTTAATTTGTATGGTCGATTTTCTAAGCAATTTATGTATTACTACTTTATGAGGTCATAATCATAAGTATTTAATGACAGTAACTACTTTTAATTTACATATGTATCGTGTGATGCCTATGTTAATGAAATTATTCAGCATAACCATCCATTTTGACAGCAATTTCACGATAGTGTTTCATAGCGGTTGAGGAAAACTGATTATTTATAATTTTAACCTGAAAAGAGTAATATGTCAGCGAAATGTTGTACTTTTACCAAACTGGGATCTGATTGGCTCAGCCTTATTACCTAATTTTTTTTCATAACAGTGGTATAACAGTGCAGATTTTTTTTTATTATTTTATATTAAACTAGATAGATCATGAGCTTTAGTATGGAAATGAGAATATAATTCCGGGAAATGTTTATACTTCGGTAACCATTTCATCTATAAATGAACGTTTCAACAAACATATATCATCTATTTTTATTTTGAAGACAAATAAACTGTTAAAACTCAACTCGAAACGACAACCTGCGGAATAGATACCCTTTTTCGGTCTTCTATAGTTTTAGGCACGATTGAATGAAATTGAATTGTTATACCTCTGAGCACAATATGTGATTATATAAGAGAGGTACATGTTCCCAATGTATCTCCTTTGTATTATATATTACATAAAGAAGATACATACATATATAAGAGTCAGCTGAACAAATGATGAGCTTGGAAAAGAGACGGTGGATGATTGCTCCAGTTATGTGGTTAGCTGACGACCGCAGTGTACATGCTCCCATCACATACCTACTCTCTATTAGGTTATTTACACCTCTCACTTAGTGACTAACTAAATATATCTAGTCGCTTGGCAATACATTATTTAATTTATAGCTATGTTTTTTATTACATTATTGTATTATCAATAGTTACGCCATAAGAAAAATACTAAAAAACAAAGCATTAAGCCTCTAAAACACTGAAAAAAACATGCCAGACAAAACGTATCGCCAATTCAGGCATCATAAGGAAAAGTATATAAATGAACAAACTGTAGTACATCTTACATCGACAGCCAGTCAGATTCCAGTTGTTTGTTTAATGTAATGGAGCAAGGTTGATGTCTCTATTTTATGAGTCTTAATCTATTATTTTCTCTTTCTTTTTGTCTTAGTGGTAGATATTATAACTTTTTTTATTATGTTACAATTAATAAGCTGTAATTTAATTAATTAAAAAAAAAATCGATACCATATCCCTAGATTTCAATTCACTTCACGACGACTTTTCGCAGATTGATAATATAATAGGCTTTATAAAACCACACCTTTAAATAATGTAATAATATAATAAAAAAACTTACCAATAAATGTCAAAAGGTAATATAAATTAGAATGCCATAGGAAAACGTTTCAACAATTCAGATATCATCAAGGCATACACCAAAAGATATATCACACCAAAAAAGACAATGTGCAGTACATCTCACATTTACTCTCCAAACTGACTCCAGTTGTTCTGTTGAATGCATTGGAACAAGGTTGCTGTCTCTAATTGATGAATCTGTATCCCTTTCGAACTCAAAACCTCTTCAATTCCCGATAATTCATCGAGACGACTAAAAAGAATATGGTCTCGTAACCTTCGAAGGTTGATTCATTATTTGAGTACTACTATTGGATAGTTTCTCTATTTGCCTATTTCTCTCGCCATTGTGAATCTTTTATTATATGTAGTCGATATATATTATATATATATATATATATATATATATATATATATATATATATATATATATATAAACACACACACACACACACGCATATATATATTAATAATACAGTTGTAAATTCCAATAAACAAATTTTAAAACAGAATTAAAATTCGTAGTAATTAGATTAAATGTTGGTTCTAAACCCTTTTTACTGACGACTTAAGAAAATGAAAAAAATCCCTTTTTTTATTTTTAGCCACCCCCAAAAATACACTATCATATGGATCGCGTTGTAGTCCTAAGAGTCTTTCTCTACGTAACTTTTTATGCCATTATGTATTATATACTTCTTGTATTGTTGTAATACAGTTGTAAATCAAAATAAATAAATTAAGGGTACTTTACGAAGTCTAGATGAGCCCAGTTAATGTATGCAGAATCCATAAAGTACATCTCACATCCCCACCCCAAACCGACTCCAGTTGTTTTATGAATGTATTGGAACAAGGCTGCTGTCTATATTTCATGAATCTGTTTCTCTTTAATCAGAACCTACCTCTTCAATTTCCGATAAACCATCGAGGCTACTGAAAAGAAGATGACCTCGTGAGCTTCAGTATTGAATTTGTTATTCGAATAGTTTCTGAATTTCTCTACTTATCTTTATCTTATGCCATTATGTATCATTGATTATATTTACTTGTTGTATTATTGTAATACAATAGTAAATTTCAATAAGTAATTTTTTTTTAAATTAAGGTTACTTCGCAAAGGATGAGCCCAGTTATGCAGAATCCATATCTATGTCAAGGAATAAATAATTTATCTGCTATAGATGGTTTCAAACTCAGATTTTACATATTAGCAGCCCAGTTCTTACATATTGTGCAATTCTGCTCCCTAATGAAAATTAATGAGTAATATATATTTTTAAATTGTTCGAATTCGTTTACTATGCATCTGAATTAAATATTTAAAAAATAAGTAAACAGTAAATATATATTTCGTTGCAATTAATCCAGCAGAGAAGGCTCAGTGGGAGTATACAGGCACTTTCCTCTTGCGAATATTCCGATACTGTTAACTCCGGAGGATTTATGAGATCGAGTGCTTTGAAATACAACTCTTGTTCAAAAAGTCCTTCCATTATCACCACGTCAATCCTTTCATCGCTTTCACCTCCATTTAAAGTCCTCTGGAGATGGAGAATGTAAGTTCTGCGGGCAGAATCCCTAATGCAGTTATAAAAATGTTGCACTGTTCAAGCCTCCTCCGGAGAGACGATCCCATAAATTCGGCGGTTTTTCTGGAACGTTTTCGAAAAAGGAAATCTAGAGAAAAGAAATAAGAGAGAAAAAGAAAAAAAAAAGGACCTGAAATTCTTTCCACTTTTGCCTTCCTTCCAACAATCTCGTCCGGGCTTTACCCTGCTTTTAAGGGCTTCTTGTAGCCAAGGTTATTTATTTCTTTCTCTTCAAAAGTTTTTTTACTTATTTTAAAAATGTTAAACATCTATTTGTGCCAGACGACTTTCGAAAAACTCTTCGGTATGGATTCCGAGAGAGGCTGGACTTTTGGGACCTTCGGAATACTTGGGAGTCTACGTTCGTGCCCATCTTTAACGCACTGTATATATATATATATATATATATATATATATATATATATATATATATATAAATATAGTTATATTAAGCTTAGGTAGATAAATGAATTAAACTGTTAACAACCTGTGGGAACAAGAGGCCTTCCCTGGGCTCAGCCAGCCTCTGTAAAGTGTGTACCTCTTACTGGGGGAAAATGGAGGTCCTGCAGACAACAAAGCAGAAAATATCCTTACCTCAATGTACCATAAACACACCATCGTATTGTACAACTTAGTTAACTTATAAAGTAACTCATATTATATAAAATTATTTCAAATAACAATAAACAAATAGAAAGAATGGAAACCTATGAAGAATATTATAATTGACTGTGGAAATAATTTAATATATGAAAAGCAAAAAAAAACAAAAAACAACAGCATCAGAAACAGTTCACAACACAATAATATTGATGATAATTATGGTGCGCAACAAACCATCTGATATATTTTAAAATTATAGCAATTAATAGAAAAATAAAATAAAATAAATTACATCTAAAATATTCTGTGGTGCAAAAATCCAAATTACGTCTGACAGAAAAATTCACCAGAAAACACTTTTAGAATGAATAATATTGAGAAATATTTAATTTTATGTTATCATATATTTTTATCATATTTTATCATTAAATAAGGTGAAAACTAATATTTTATTGGAATAATTGAACAACTAACAATGTTATTACCAATTTTGTTTATTAACATAAAATTATTAACATAATTTGTAAGTCAATAATGATGCAAATGAATTAAATTTGCTTTATATAAAAAGAATCCTCACATTTCCAATACACAGACTAGAAGCAGCATCCCACCAAATGCAACTAGCGACTTAGTCGATAAGTAAAAATGATTTATAAAATATGAAAAAAATTAATAGATAATAAGGTTATTATGGATATTCAGGTCCAAAATAAATTCTCAAATTTTATCATGGATGGTGATTAAACAGAATAAAAATACGTATATAAATAGAATAACTGTAATAAACCTAAATAATATCAAAAAAAGTAATAAGACAAAAAAATCTACAAAATTAATGATCATAAAATCTTCAATATATTTAAGGTTGATATTTTTCAATATTCGAGTTACAATAATCGAGTCCATTGCAGTACGAAAGGTCGTGCGTGCACAAACCCGAAATTTTCAGATTTTAGAATATGTTATTAGAATTAAATTATTTGCATAATATTTTTAACCTTGGCGTGCCAATGCACCACTCCGGTTGTGGAAACAACCTTAAAATGTCCAAGCGTTTATATTTTTTAAAAAATTACTTCAAAACAATTTTTTTTTAAAGATATGTTATATCTTTACAATTTTAAGCATTGTGAGTTTGTTACAGGGTGGATTAGAGATTCCACAAGCCGTATGTTTAGTATTAAAACGAGAAAACTAACTATTAGATCAATTATTGCCTAAAATTACACGTAAAATCGTAATTCATCAATAATTTTATTTTATTTTATTTTTTTTTTTAACATGAGTTTCCATTAATAGTCGGTTTCCTTAACCTTGCGATTGGATGGCTCCCTTCCTTAATGTCATATCTAAGGTCCATTCTTCCCGTAGACCATGACCATCATGGATTCCTCCACTTCGTTAATCCAGGTCTTCCTTGGTCTTCCTCATCTTCTTGTTCCCCTGATTTTCTATTGGTGGACTACTTTGGGTAGTCTTCCGTCAGGCATTCTTTTCATATGTCAATATATAATATATATATATGAAAGATATAAGAATGGTCAATATCTCATTATCCTTCAGCCTTCATCTTTTCATTAATAATAATAACAGCTCAAATAATTTTGATTCCTTGAAGGTATGAACATATATATATATATATATATATATATATATATATATATATATATATATATATAATATAAGGAATCGCTTTGTAATTTTCTAGAATGTAAAAAGTTGTCAGAGTATTAAATATTGTGTCCGATGGCCTTGAAAGCCATAACTCTTGGATCTAGACAAATTTATCGCTGTCCTTGAACCCGAATGTTCGTCGTTGGGAAGGACACTGGTGAATCGGACATAAAGACTGGTTATGGAGCAATGGGCAGCCTGCCATACTTTACAGAAACTACGGTTCACAACAAGAGTGATGGCTCCATCCAGGCTGTCTGTGCTCCCTGATGACTCTGGAACATATAATACATATATATTCACAAGTATACTGCGTTATAGGAGATTTGGCCAAACCAAACAATTTATTACCGTAAACATCTCTGGATAAAGATAAAAATTAAAAATAAGATTAATAAAATGAAATTTACTACAGAGAAAGAAAAAACGAAAGCATACCGACCAAAGTGGACGGATGAAAGAAGGAAGGCATTCTGAGATAAGATGAAGATATCCTGTGAAAACTAGAAGACACTTAAGAAATACTTAAGTCGCCTGCTTATCGTTATATTTATATGGAAAATAATAAAATCTATAATATGGCAGAATGCACCCTATAAATTATAAAGTTGAAGGTCACCTGTGGTCTAGTGGTTAGCGTAACAAACTACTAAGCCCAAGATCGCGGGTCCGTAGCCCGGCAGGTGGCCCTACGATTTTTTTAAGGGAGTAAAAAATCCTTAGTTACGCCGTTCTTCGGAAGGGACGTTAAATGGGGGTCTCGAGCCTGTACGATGTCAGGTACTCGTTAAAAATCCCTATCCTAATTAAACCTGGATAGGTAAATTTAGAGTTTTCACTGTAGCATCGTCCGATTAGCCATAGCAGCATAAAGTGACGTTAAATGAACTAACAACAATTATAAAGTTGTATCATATAAAGAAAAATTACATAGAAATATTTTTTTTTAAGTGGCTAATGGTTTCTGAGCAGGTCTCTAAGCCATTGTATTTCTAATCTCCCCCCCCCCAAAAAAAAAAAAAAGGATAACAGAGAGTAGGAAAGAGAATGAACAGGAGGATTTCGGTGATGTGTTGACCAGTAGAATGTTGTGTATTTGCTGTGAATGAGTATATTTTTCGATTTATTTATTATTCTTTTATGTTGCTATTTCACTTATCAATTAATAAGCAAAATGCATAGAGTCCTGAATAAAGAGAAAAAATAAAGAAAAATAATTTCTTAAACTAAGGCTTAGTTATTAATTATTTTTATTTCAATTGTCACTTCATTTCAATGAAAGGAAACATCTTTGATTCATTTTATTCAGATATTTTTTATTCAATTGTATTTTCGTATTAATTTTTGTTATTTATTAATGATTTTGTGTTTTGTTCAAAAAAATTTCAGACATTGGGATGTTTAAACTGTGTCATAGATAACTTGCAAATTACATTGATAAACAAATCTGATGTATTGAATTATTTATCTGGTAATATTTTAGGAGCCGGAAGGGCAAAGATGAGATTAAAAATAGGAAAGATTCAACGAGTTATGGAATTTCATATTATAGACATACATTTAAATATAAAATTTTACTATGATTAGATGTAGTACGAACTTTTAAGCTAATCCAACATGAAAATTTGAAATTATGTAAATACTACAAAAAAATAATAGTAATGTAATCTTATTTTATGGACCATGGAGGACAAATGATCCCGCAAGAATTTTTAAAAAATATGACTTTCCAGGTATCTATGCTTATAGAGAGTTATTTTTTGGACATTTTATGTTAGATTATGTATTGTTATTGTGATTATTGTAAATTTATTTTTTAAACAATTGTTGAACTTGTTGACTATGTAAAAAAATTTAAAGGAGTTTTTTAAAAGATGCAGAAAGAAAAAAATATTGAAAATGACACCATAGTGTCGAAACGTCTCGAATAGAGTGAAAATTGAGAATAAACAATGACTGGAAAATGTTTTTTCTTTCTCTTACCCTAATAAAAATAATAGTTTATACACTTATATTTAAATTATCTCTTATTGTAGGTCACCTGTGGTCTAGTGGTTAGCGTAACAAACTACTAAGCCCAAGATCGCGGGTTCGTAGCCCGGCAGGTGACCCTAGGATTTTTCAAAGGGAGTAAAAAATCCTTAGTTACGCCGTCCATCGGAAGGGACGTTAAACGGGGGTCCCGAGCCTATACGCTGTCAGTCGCGTTAAAAATCCCTATCCTAATTAAACCTGGATAGGCAAAATTTAGAGCCCCCTATGTAGTATCGTCCGATTAGCCATAGCAGCATAAAGTGACGTTAAATGAACAAACAAACATCTCTTATTGTGTTTCGACATTAGTTTGTGTTTCTATATTAGTCCTTTGCTTTCTAAATTGAAAAATCTAAGGTTCAAAAGAATATTCAGGAATGAAAAAGCTAAAAACTGTTACGCCCCATAAAATAAGTAGGAATATAATTCCCAAAGGCTAGGATGGGTTAGGATGGGCGTCTCAAACTGATATAAAAGCTAATAGGCTCTGATTTAATGTTCGGGGCGTCAGAGTTGGACCCGGCCCAAACCTGAGACAATATATGAACTGGCTCTTCTCTAGATCATTTATACAGATTTATTACTCCTTAATTTTATACCTGGCAGTCTACCTTTACGCAGTTTCTGCTACACTCTCACCTCGGGAATTTTTAAATATTTTTCCAACTCTATGTTTAGATTTTTCTCTATAGAGCTGTGAAATATGGAGGTGTTTATTTCTGTTCTGGCTTTAGAGATGGGAGATGATCTCAGAAAGGCATTCCCTGTTGACAACCGGAAAGAACTTGGAAAATTAAGTGGCATTATTTCTTTTTAACGCGATACCCTCGTTTGAATTATATAGCACTATTTACTGAAAAACAAACGAAACAATTAAAAAAAAGCTTGTATAGTATCAGTTGACCTGATATATGTAAATAACGTTCACTTATTTGAATGCGACTGATAAGGTTACCATGGTAACAGCTGTGAGAGAAGAACCGGGGAGGTTATTCCTATAGTGTCTTGTTATTTAGTTAAATAAAACAGTTTGTTTATTCATTTAACGTCACTTTATGCTGCGATGGCTAATCGGACGATGCTACAGTGGGAGCTCTAAATTTTGCCTATCCAGGTTTAATTAGGATATGGATTTTTAACGAGTACCTGACATCGTACAGGCTCGGGACCCCCGTTTAACGCCCCTTCCGAAGGACGGCGTAACTAACGATTTTTTACTACCTTAAAAAAATCCTAGGGCCACCTGCCGGGCTACGAACCCGCGATCTTGGGTTTAGTAGTTTGTTACGCTAACCACTAGACCACAGGTGACCTTAACACAGAAAACAGTTTTGTGAAAGATGAGTGGAATGTTAACTTTAAATGTTGATTGATTCAAATACTGAATTCAGTGGGTGTCGAAATAAAACTAAACTGAGTTTCTCCCATTTTTCACACCTTACAACGGTCACCTGTGGTCTACTGGTTAGAGTAACAATCTACAAAGCCCAAGATTGCTGGTTCTTCGCCCTTAAAATAAAAATCCTTAGTTACGCCGTCTTTCGGAAGGGACGTTAAACGGGTGTCCCGAGATACGATGTACGATGTCAGGTACTCGTTAAAAATCCCTATCCTAAGTATACCTGGAAAGGCAAAATTCAGAGCTCCCACTGTAGCATCGTCTGATTAGTCATAGCAGCATGAAGTGACGTTAAATGAACAAACAACAACAACACACACCTTTCAAACCTGTTTTATTTAAACTAAAAAAAACACACACAAATCAGAATAGTCTCCTCGATTCTTCTCTCACAGTTGTTACCATGGTAACCACATCATTCGCATTCAAATGAAAGACGTTTATTGTACGTCTTTTACATGCCATGGCAGCTCTGTGCTCTACCACTCCATTAAGTTCCTACTGTAGTACAATTAAATTAACAGTTATATAATTTGTAGTATGTTTACGTCTTAGGTTATTATGTTATGTTCACATGTATTATCATGTGTTATGTAATCTGTCTTTTACATACATATGATGAAGAAATTCACTTAAATAAGGAGAACTATTTATTTTAAAGGCAACGTTTCGGCCGACATTGCAGGTCTTCTTCAGGGCTTATAATGGGGTCAAGGGGTGACATAGCATTCAGTACCATGATTGATGATATGTCTGATGACAGTACTCTGAAGAAAACCTGCCATGCGGGTCGAAACGTTGGCTTTAAAATAAATTGTTTTTCTTATTTAAGAGATTTTTTCTGACCCCCACCTGGACCGTTTTCTTCCTCAATCAAAAAAAAAAAAAAAAAAAAATATTGGTTTGTAATATTTTCATGATTCAAAAATTGAGGTGTGATTTTTGTAAGTTGTAATTGTCCATTTTTTCATGTATCGAGATATTTAAGGGGTCGCATTTGAAATAATTAAAAAATATGGAAAAATGTTATGTTTTTAGCACTTGGTACTTAGCAAAGAGCGGAGTTTTTAACAAAACTCTTACATTTTATTATGAAATAATAATCATTAAAATTATTTACAAGATCTAACTACTTTTTATTAGGTCCAAATGGTCTTGCAACACTTTCAAAATTAACAGCTCAGTAAATAGTGAATTCCTGAGACAAACTTTTCATTCAGTTTAAATAAAAAACCCAAATATAGCTAAGGATATTCAAAAACCCTTAATACATTCTCTAAAAATGTTTAGTTTTCAAATATTTTAAGGTACGAAGATATATCACATTAATAAGACAAAAAGGCGAATTCTCGTTGTACTTCCAGAAACGTGAAGAGTCAGTGAATTTAGTCAGCTGAATCAAATATGCACTTAAAAGCCTTGTTAATAAATTAAAAAATAAGATAAAAATTGGTTAAATTGGTTAAAAAGGCAAAGAATAGAGTAGACTTATTTAAAGAGTATTTTTAAAAATTTAAAAACCATGTTAGAGTGTGAAATAATTACAATATTAACGGATTAAAATACACGCAATAAATATGATCGAGCTTAGCCCATAAATTAGTCGGACAGTTTTTTTTACAAAACTTTATTGCTATAATCTCAATAAAAGATGAGGTTTTGGACTGTAAAATATTTCGAATAATAAAAATATAAAAGACTTATTTTGTAGCTTACATAAGTAATTACGCGTCAAATAAATAAGTTGATCTCTATCTTTTTTTCTTTATAATAAAGGGGAATATATCTACCCACACTGAAAATGTTAATCTGTCATTAATAATAAAAAAATAATAATAATAACAGTTGGAATAAGTTTTATCCTTTTTTTATTCGTTCGCCGTGAAGTATAACTGAGAATTTATGTGAAGTGTCTTGTATTAAGAAGGGTCGGCTGCTACTGTGAGGGCCTGAGTTATCCCTCGGCATAAATTAATGTATACAGGAGTCCCTTCGCGACCCAAAAACATTAACATAATTTGGGTATGAGGCAGCTACTTTGGGTAGGAGACGTTAGTGGATCAGGTTTATTTCTCAGGACAGGTCAAAAAGATCTGAAACAAAATAAAGAAAAAAATAATTACATAAAAAAAAGTTTACAGTCTCTAAGCCAACATTTGTGCAGGGAAGTGATCTGGCCACCAGATTTTTACCCTAATTAGGAATAACCATTTCATAACGACTGGGCTATCTAAGACTGTAAACATATTAAACAATTTACTTACCAAACCTGAATTTAAATTAAACAAAGAATTTTTGAATATCTTTATTTTTCATTAAATAAAATTCATATCACTCGTTCATCTAAGGAATTTACAATTAATTTTTGACTCAGGAAGGTATTGAAAAAAATTTATTTTTTTAATGTCTCATATTTTATTATCAGCAAACAGTGCAATCCTCAGGGTCTATCTGCAGCTGTGTAATAATTAAATAAATTACCTATCTTTGTCTGACATAGTCGAATTTGAACCCGGGACATTCTGCTCAGTAATCCACCTATCTACGCGTTGAGATATTCCGCTCCTAGTAAGTGCATTAAATAATAAATAGCAGCTTAAGCAATAACTTTAATAGAATATTTGTTAGGTATAACTGAAAAAATTTATCTTCGATATCAATAGTTGGCCTTATGTATATGGGGAAGAAAATTGTCCGGGTGGAGGTAATAAAAATAATTCCTTAAATATTCATAAACTATTAATTAAAAAGCTACGTTTTGACCCACATTGGATTTCTTCATCAGGGCCATAGATAAGGTAGTATTTTAAATAATAATAATAATAATAATGAATGAAAAAGAAAAAAAATTAAAAAGGAATAATTGAAATCATAAAATACAATCTTTAATATGAATTAATTCAAATCAAAACTCCGGAAAACCCTTAAAAACTTTGATCATAACAAGAGAGGAGTTTTAGAAACATGAATAACAATAAATATGGATATTAATAATAATAGAAGCTGCTGTTTTGTAGCTTGAATAAATAATTACAAATCAAAGCGCTGATAGCTTTGTTTATTGTTGTATTTTCTTATATCAAGAAAATATATTTTTGCGTGTACTAAGAGAATGTTAATAATAAAAATTAAAAAAATCTAGGAATCGATTTGCACAATGTTACACTAAACTCCAAATTTTAAATAAAAATATTACAATTTTTTTCTACATTTAATTCATGTATTTCTACCTACATTACTAATGAAATATTAATAATAAATTAGTAACATTAAAATAATTACTAATCGATTAGGTTACGGATAGATTATCATAATATTAAATTACATTCCAAAGTTTTCAATAAAAATTATTACAATTCTTTACGGTAAGTTGTTTTCGAGGCTAGAAGAACCGTTACATCTGTTTCTTTGCTTAGTTGTTAATAATTGAGTTAGTTTACGACAGCGTTGGGGAACTCACGCCTCGTAATTACGGGGTATTTTTTATTACAGTAATTACTAGTTAACATGATGGCCCGTTGTAATTACCTATTTGATCTTGAACAACTGTTTTAGGGCCTAAGCGAATGCCGAGCAGTGCTAAAAAAAAATTACAATTATTAATAAAAAAAAAACACAATTATTATAAGGTAATAATAAGAATTATTGATACAAAAATTTCATTATTAGTATTAAAAAAATCATGATTAATATTTAAAAAAAACTATAATTATTGATAAAATATTTCATAATGAGCACTCGAATATTTATATTTAGCGATAAAAAAAATTCACAAAACGTACTAAAAATTCGATTTTTTTTTAAAATCTCATTTCTAGTTGTGATTAGTTAAAGTTAGCAAGGAGACTGTTATTTAATTATTAATTATTATAATTATTACATAAGCATCGTGTTAACATTTTCATCATTGGCAGGATTCGAAACGTCGCAGCGTCAGTTACGAGGTGGCTAAGATAACAATATCAGCAACCGCGAACTCTTGCTTTTATTAATTAGATTTCATTACTAATTTTTATTATAAACTTTTAACTAGTTTTATGTCATAATTAGTTGTTTGTTTTTCAGTTTTTTATTAGTTGTTTTTTCTTTACAATGGTTTTAATTACTAAAATTTATAACTTGGAAGGATAATTGGACATACTGTAAGAGCTACAAAGTTGTTACCTTACATAGGATAGTAACGTCACCATATTTTTTTAAACGGTTTTCTAATTGAGTTTTGATCATTTGAAGAGTACGTTTTTTTTATCTATACTAAGGTTTTAATTATAGATCCATTGGTAGTTGCAGAGTAGAACTTTGGGGCACCTCTAAGCTATCCAATTCCTCTCGTATCCAATCCTTACAATCGAAAATCCCCGTAAAATCCTCAATGTTCATTACCTAATTACCAATAAAGTCCATTATTAAGGAGTTGCCATAACAACGACACGTATGAAAAACATGACTAATATTTACTTCTTGAAGATTTTGTTGATTATAATATGTTATTTTGTAGTTGTCATACCCTAGGACGTCCCTTACAAGAAGACGTCCCCCTCCTCCACGATAAGAAGAGCCAGAAGTAAAACCCGGAGTCAACTCCAGAATACTCCCCAGACTTGAGCGGAGCTTCTTATTAAAGGGCCTTCTTATCTTGCACATGTTCCCTCCAGGCTTCCACTGATAACATCTCCAGCATTCATTCAACTCCGGTTCCTCTCGAATCAGAAATATAAACCTCTTAGCTTCAACGAAATAGTATCCTTCATAATTCTGGAGTCCTGGGAATCGAGGCCTTGTGTAATAATATATATTAGCCAACATAAAAAAAGCAAAACCTCTAAAAAAGAAACTCAAAATATTTGTTATTACACAAATGGATATTGTTTAAAGAAACTGATTTGCTCCTACTAATAAAACCCGTACCTCTGTAACCCATGAATGGGTTCAGTTTCTAGGATAACTGTTGTAGATACCCATTAAATTGATTAAAGGTACCCACTTCATGAGACTGAGTGAACCCTAGGGGCTCCAGGTTCCTTAGGGTCCATCGATGACTGTTACAAAAATCATCTGCCCAGATTTTATCCAGGATCTTAGGCATATTCAGCGCTCCACAGACTAAGTTAACCCGTTCTTCTTCTTGGATGATACATGTTAATGCTGTTTTAAAAACTTTCTGTGGGGCTGTAACAATCAATAAGAAGACCAGACTGCAACCTATAAGGTGTGATGTCTATAAGAAGGTTAAAGAATCGGGAATTCTGTTGTATCGGGAATTTCTTGTGACATTGCCACCCGTACGTTTGGTCGGGGGATATCCTTTTAAAGGGAAGAAAATATAGGTCATCGTGCGCCTGCTGACCATGTCAGTTATAATCCATGGATTTAGACCCATCTGTCAGGACACTGGTGAATCAGCCCAAAGGAATTGCTTATGTAGATCATCATGGCCTATAGTAAAAAAAAATACATATGTATATTAAGAAGATAGGTTAGACCAACAAAGACCAGAACACACCTAGCGGGATGGAGTGGAGTGGAAAATATACTCTGGTTGATTCAAGAAACTTTTTATGTTCGAATACCTACTAGGAAGCAACATTACTCAGAGGTAGAAGAATTTGGAAAATAAAACACACCTTAAATTCATAATTACCAATCCGTTTTATTGAATTTTTAAAACCAGTTTCTATCTGTTGAACTGCTATGTGCTACGTGTGATAGTCAACGTTATAATATTATTATCAACACTCAAAGATAATTAATAGTTTATAATTTTACACTATTAAATAAAAATTGGTATTTGATAGACGTAGTTCAACTCTTCAGATATTATAATTATGCCCGTCAACGACATTGTAATAACTAATTATAATATCACAACCTGGACCAATAAATTAATTACACCTTACAATTTAATCTGACGATAGCACTATCATAAAAAAAGATGGATATTGGTGATAATTACTACATATAAGCCATCTCCTGTGTGAAAATGATTTACAATCTGTCGTTGCGAGGGAGTTTCGAGGTCAGATTGGTGAGAAAAAAATTTGGAACGGTGGCAGTGTTATAGACCTTGCTAGGGATCATTATGTCCAAGTATATCTGCCGAGATATAAATGCTAATAACACTTATTATAGGTGATTGCGTTGAGCGTTTTACAAGACCTAATGGCTCAATACTGAACAACCATAGACTAAATAATACTGCGATTTTGAACCAGAATAAAAGAGAAAAAAAGGTCCAAGGATGTGTTTTTGTTTGTGTATTTTACTCTTTAATCCTTATATTTTCTTGTATTTTAATTCTAATATTTCCGACAAATAAGAATATTGAAATGATTTTTTTGTCCCTTGTTCACCTAATGGCGGACCGACCTCCGTTATATTGTACATCTGGTCCCGGGTATTAAACTAGAAATTGACATTGCATTCAGTACTTATTTTGTGCTACTCCATTTTTCCACTCGATTACTATCAAGCTGAATCTTCGTGAATAGCTTCGTTTCGATAAGACGCCCAACAATTTCCTGTTCGAAAATTCTCGATTGTGGTTGTCAGGTATCAATGAATATTTTATTGCATTAAAAGCTAGATTTTTTTTGTTTGTTTTATATAATTCTAACATTAATAAAATTTATTAAATGGAAACAAAAGAATTTAGAGAGTAATTTTAAAAACATATGTTTTAATATTAAGTGTAATGTTCGAAAAAACAAAACAAGATGAGCCTCAAGACAGTTGCCCTGTGAGAAGGTCGCTTGCTACTCTACACTTGATTTTGTCGCCACTTCTTCATCACTTTCACATCTTCTTCAACTTGAATTTTGTCAACTCTCACCAGTAAAACCTCTCGCTATTTTGATCTAATTTTGGACTTACCGGTAAGAGACATTTAATTTTTCTACTCATCATCATTTCGAATCATCAAGTCATCGCTATCAAGAACTCAGCTCATTTCTCAGGTTTTCATTGATTCACTAACCAGTAATATTTTTGTCTTAAGACTCATCTCTCCTTAGTAAATAAGTTAATTCATTTTTTATGTAAATAATTGTAAATAATAGCTTAGTGCATTTTTTTTTTCATAACTTTTTTATTTACTTTTAAATAACTTTCTTTGTATTTTCTTAGGTTTAGTTGTGCACATTAATATTTTTATAATTGTTATTTTTCTATTTTTACATTATATATTTATCATTTACTCATTTTTGGATGTGTTTTTATTTGTATTTACTTGATGAATTTCTTTTCTTTCCTTTTATAGCCTCAATTATGTGTATTTGGGGAAATTGTCACCCAAATCAAACTATTAGGTTTTTTTATTGAATTCTCAACCGGCAAATTCGCTCGGATAGAAGGTTAGCGAATTATTATTAGGAGCCCCTTATTCCACAGTGGTAGCTAACAGAGGTAGCAAGGATAAAACATGTCGATTTGATGATTCTCAAAAATTTATTACTAACTGGTTTTTTTTTTTTGTTAAATCTCAAGATGATTATCTAAATTATTTGAAAAAATATTTGTCCTACAAAATATATGATATGATAAAAGAGTCCCCTCCTTCCAATATGTATCGATAACGAAGTCATTAAAAATGATTACTAACCAGCTATTTTTTTATTTTTTTACTTATTTATGTGGATCTGTACTACTATTTTTGAGCGTAGGACCGGGATAACGTACCACGCAATTTATAGGACAGTATGACTGTTAAATTATATAAATATTAGCTAAGTAAAAAAAAAAATCAGCTGGTTAGTAGTCATTAATTAACAATAATTTATAATTGTCCGAAGAACTTATTTAATTTGTTACCAGCTATGTAGGGTCTGTAGATTCCTTTCGGGCTCACCCAGCCTCTTTGAGCTGGTAATAATAAATATGAATGAAGTGGGAACACTAATTTGGGGGGGGGTTGTTGGTGGTTCAGTGTGCCTTTTTATTTAACAGTTTAATCTCTACTAAACACCGAATCCAAGAACCTCCATTTGTGGTGGTATTTTTTTTATTGGGTTAAAATTAACTAGAGATGAAAAGCATATGAACGAACTAGTTCATTGAACTAAATCCGGAAAATGAACTATAAAGAGCGCTCTCTGTTTTGGTGAACTATAGTTCCTTTTAGATCACAACACTCAGCTACCACACTCGGACATGGGACGTCGGCTCCTGACCTACGATCGATAGACGAACTACTGAACTAAATGAACTTTTCTAGTTCATTTGACCTCTCAGTTTCTCCACCTTTTTCCATTGTTCGATTCCTCTCTTAGCTTAGTGCATTTCTAATGCTTTTGAAAAATGAACTATGTAGTTCATTTGACCCATTTCATTAGAATTATCTATCTCAAAAGGAACGATTCAGTAAAAGGAACTACCCTGCCCACCTCTAAAATTAACACATTATTCGTTATTGACAAGCATGAAATTTAATAAATTGTTATAATTGAATATTCCAAACATAAGACTTTTGAAATGACGGTAAATAGAAGATACTTGTACATTTGACAACAGCCTCAAAAGCTCCTAAAAATTGGATTTACATATTTGAGGGAAAAACCTGGTGGATGAGCGTCATCTGGGTTAAATCACCTGCCGAGACAACAGTTGTCCTAGAAACAATACAGTCTTTATTATGTACTGAACCTAAGGAGTTTATTTTTTAATATTTTGATGTAATATGTAATGTTTGTTGATTTTTTGTTAACTGGTAGAGTTAGTTTCAATTTGATTCTTTCACGAATGATTTACAGTTACAAGGAAGTCATGTGCTGTTCACATTTAGATACTTTCATTCGATATACAGATGTAAAGATTTCCAATGATAACAATAACGCATTTCTATTCCCACGTTTTAATTAATAATAATCTGAAAAGTGTTCAAAGCGCTCAGAGACTCCTCTCATCCCGCCTTAACAATGACCCACTATAATTGAAGAGTGTTCAAGTAGCGGTCCCTAAAATCTGATAACGTCCTGGGAATTCAAGTTTAAGGAAGACGGGAAAGCTTTTACAAAAGAATGAATCCTGAATAATAAAAAAAATTGGAGGGGGTTAAGTTAATTAAGCTTGCGAGCGAACGTTGTAACATGTAATTAGGCACTCAGCTCCTGTCTGCTTCGGGGTTTTCGTGAAATGGGTTGTCTTAGACCAATTAACCTACGCTGAGTTTTCTTTACCGTTTTAATTGGGCTTTTCTAAGACATTTATTATGAGTGAACACTTTGAGTTACCTAAATGTATATATGTTGAATAATATACACCTTGTATATATGAGGAATAAAATGGTCCGGGTAGAGCTTAAGAAAATTCTATTATATACAGAGAACTTTTTACTGGTAAGCCAACGATTCGACCCACATTGCAGGTCTTCTCCAGGGCTAATTATACAAGATACAAATAAATTAAAATAATACATGGCACAGAATAACAATGTATGTAGTATATTGACAGAATAATGTTATATGTAGTACGTAATAGAAACAAAAGCTCGAGAGGATTGTATTATATAATGGCAGAGAGGTACTATACGAGTATAATAACAAATAATATATATATATATATATATATATATATATATATATTTATAGTTTTTACATTATATAAACTATAAAACTATAATTCACTATTTATAATTCAACCCCCTCTGGTTTTAATTCTATTACTTACTACATATAACATTATTCTATTATAGTACATACATTGTTATTCTGTGTCATGTATTATTTTAATTTATTAGTATCTTGTATATTTAGTCGTGAAGAAGACCTGCAAAGTGGGTATTTATCCAATCGAAAAATATTAATTGGGCAACCATTGCTGCTCTATTCTTTCTTAATATTTTGTAAGTCTTGCATTTGCTCTCTGATTTTAACATTAGTCTATAAACTTAGTAGTTATCCTCCAAGAAATTGAGCTAGATTTTATATACCTTGATGTTAGAAACATTCCTTTTTATTGATTTATTGATTGAAATTTAGAACAACACAAGTAAATTTAATGGCAAGAATGATACATAATGACAAAAGAAAAGGCAAGTAGAGAAACTGCCAAGTGGAAGTACTGGAATAACAAATTCAACTTAGAAGGTCACGAGGCCATCTTCTTTTCAGACGCATCAGAGGATTTTCTGGAAGTGAATAAGTAGCTAGGATTAATACTGTGTTAATACTTAACAGTGGGTTTGAGTGAGAATAAAATTTGTCATAAAAAAATTTATATCAGATTGGCAAAATCAGTAACAAATAGGACATTATGGATGACTTTGTTCTTAACAAAGTAAGGGGTATTTAAATATATTGGATTGTAAGGATTGAATACGAGAGGAATTTGATGGCTTAGTGGAGCAGCAAAGCTCTATTCCGTAAGTCCAGATGGGTCTTATGATTGCCATGTTTATGAGTCTTTTGTAATTATTTGAAAGCTTAGAGCATTCAAATAAAGCCTAGTAAATGTATAGTAGCCTGAAGCGGAGAGCTGTTTCTTGTCGTTTCATTCTGTTTGGAGGAATCCAAGTTAAACGTTAGACAAGGTGCAGTCCTAAGTACCGGAGACTTTTTCTACAGGAATCAGAGGTAGAAACATCTGCAATATATATTTGTATACAAAATAATTTTGATTTAATAATTTTTACATTAGAAAGTCTTTATTTGTTAAATTTATTCAGCTCCTTAAAAAAAAAAAAAGAGGAAAGCAAATAAATAACTTTTCCCGTTTATTATTAACTTTATAATAGAATTACATACGATTAAAATTAAAAAATCATAATGATTAAAAGATTACAAAAACAGGATAAAAGAAAGCTCTTTGTTGTTTTTATTAAAATGCGCATAATAACAAAAAGAAGAAAAGAACTTACAGAAAAGAAGTGCTCGGAAAATTGCCTCATTCACACGAGAATGAAATCTAATTCATTCACCTCCGACGAGGATATGAATATTGAGTGCCCACAATCCTGAAAACTCCTGAGAACTATCACGTATGTGTGAACTTTCTTGCACAAAGTACGGAAGTGCTCAGTTCAAAGTGGGAATAAGTTGAGAAAACAATTAAGGGTAAAGTAGGTTCTTCAGCTGTTGAGTGGAATTAGAAAAAAAAAATACCTACATGGTTCAGTACATGGTAGAGACTGTACTATTTCTTGGACAAAGGTTGTGGAGGGAAGTGATTAGTACTGGATCATGCTGAACCGCCAGATCACCCCTTATAGAGGATAGGTGATTGTCTTAGGATCCATCCGCAACCGCTAGCAGATTAAATAAAGGTATTTGAACCCTTTGGCAGGACCTTTGGCAGGGCAACTCAGCGCTCTACCACTGAGCACTTCCGCTCCCCAAAAAATACTTCTGTTATATTTTCGGAGAACTGGTCGTTCTCTTTGGCGAAAATGGTAGCGGGGAATGTTTCGAAATTTGACTAATGCGAGGCTGGCTGAATCGATAACCCAGTTCGCGAGTTCTTAATGAACAACACGTGTTTTCTTTCGTCACCTGGATTTCTACTTAAAGGTGTTGGTTTACTTATATTTCGTGGGAATATACAATATGAAAGCGATTTGAGATAATGTTGTTTAGAGCAGTAATTTTTCTTAATATTTACTTTTCGTTATGCGTATGAACCATCCAACGGACGCACTTGCATATCCTCTGTAACTCAAAAGCTGTAAGAAGGAAAAATAGAAATAAAAATTATTATTCCTTCGTTGAGTTCGTTGCATAATAAATTTAAAAAAAGAACTGTAGCACAATAATTCAAGAATTTAGGTGTAAAACAGTTGACTGGATAATTCTACGAGTGATGCAGTCAAAAGTCAGGGGTTACACAAAATAATAACGACTTGTTTTATTGTGACCTCGGTTCGGACAAAGAATTAAGCCATCGTCGGGTCAGTGAGATGGAAAGTCAAATTCCAAGTGTCAGCAAGTCGTCAGTTGAAGTTTGACTGGCCACTTCACACTATTCTTAAAATTTCATGAAAGCTATACATATCAACGGTTGTGCAAGGTGGTGTTTTAGTCGATTAATCGAGGTTACATTCAACTGCAAAGTTTTTACGACAATCACGTTAAGAGTAATTAATTAATCCACCTCAACTGGACTCGAAGTCGAAAAATAGAGATGGTAACACAGCACACTATGTACTGAAATACCAATAATATAAAGCATTACTAATAAATAATAATGTTTCTTAAAGTAATCTGTATATATAAAAATCTATATATATAAAAATGCATGTATGTGTGTTTGTCCTTTATGAATTACTACACCAATCATCCGATTGTCATGAAACTTTCGGAAGTATTTCAGCACATCTTCTAGGGAAGGTTTCTACCAACTTTTTTTTCTTATTTTATTTTACTTTTTATTAGAAAAAAATTTCTAGAAAAAAAAAAATTATTTGTCTAAAAAACGCGATCGACCTTTTTTAAAGGTCATTCATTCATATTTTATCAGTTATGAGTGTTGTATATTATATATTTATTATATAATATAGTTAGATATAAGATGAATAAAATGTAAAATCAATAATCTATTTAATTCTTGTTTTCATTAATTCATTGTTTCTTTTAAATTCAAATTTTATATTAATATTATATTATATTAATAAAATATTTTATTAATATTTTTTAATACTATTATAACAGCCACAGCAGCGCGTGGCCGGGTCAGCTAGTAATTAATACGAAAGGACATATTTAGGCGAAGTTGTAGCAGTTTTTTATTCTGGTCTACTTCCGCCAAAAGCAACTCCAGTTGTGTTTCATTCAACTCATTTTGAAGGTCATTTCCTCGTCTTGAAAAGTAAAATAATTATCTTACAAAAATTATTATTGTTTCTTTAAATGTTAACGCTTGATTTGTGTACACTATTGAACCATTGTACTGAAGTATCTATATTTTTTAACCGAGTTAAAAGTGATAAAATCATGTTAAAATATCTGAGATAATTTATATCAGGAAAAAATGTTTTCTGAATGAAAATTTTAAAATATTTATACATTAATTGTAAATAACTTAATAAAGAAGAAAAATAACACATAAAAGGTTGATATGGTAACCACCACACTACATGCGCTCAACCTCATACGTGCTCATCGAACACGCCTACCATGGTTCTGTACCATGGTCGTATCTCAGGTTTATCAGACATTAGCAGAAAAAACGTACATCATATACGAACATCCTATCATTTTTTCTTTCAATTCGATGAATTAAACGCCCTTATGTTCCGTTGCCAAGGAATAATGACCTGAAAATTATACATTCCGGCCATGCCTAAATTATACATTTTAGGTTCCCTGTATTCCTAAAACTACCTGAACTTATCCAAAAAACGCACATCAATGACCTTTCCATAATTATTTAGAGCAGCTGCACAATTACAATTCTAACCTACGATACAATTATTGTGACAATCACACAGCCTTCCTACAATTAGGGAATTCGGGCCTTAATGTGTTCCGCATCACCTGCTATAAAACCTTCCTACAAACATCTGTGTATTTTCGTTTTAAATATTCAAATTTAATACATATATATATATATATATATATATATATATATATATATATATATATATTTTATTTATGGTTCTTTTTTAATTATTTAAATTTTTTTTTTTAATTTCGAAGAGAAAAGATTATGTCTTGGCCGGGATTCGAACCCGGGTCGCCCGCGTTTCTAGCGCGGTGCTCTAACCACTGAGCTACCGAGGCACGCATTCCAGCTAGAGAAATCCTTTCTCTTCACTGATCCTATATCCCTGTGATATCGCAATTTTTCGAGGTATACACGGGGAAGTATGTTCATTGAACATTGCTTTAATCGGGATCTTGTTGACTTACGTCAAATTTAATTCATAATTTATTTTTTATTTATGGTTCTTTTTTAATTATTTAAATATTTTTTTTTTTTTTTTTAGAGCAACTATATATATATATTTGCGTATCGACTCGAAATTTGCGATGTATACAAGGGGAGAATGTTAATTGAACATTACTTTATACTTGGATCTTGTTGACTTTAAGTCATTAATATTATTATAATTTATTTAATTGTTATATGACATAATTTTTTTAAATATTTTATTTGGAAAGAAAAGATATATTTGAAAAGATATAGTATCAGTGAAAAGGATTGATAAGGCTGGCCGAGAAACGAGCCAGGGTGGCCGAGATGGTTGAGGCGTCACCACGGATAGGTGAAAGACCCGAGTTCGAGTCCCGATCCTGGACATATCTTTTCTTTTCAAAGAAAATAAATAAAAAATATTGTTTGATTAGTCAATAAAAATAAGAAATAAAAAATAATTAATAAAATACAATTGGATAGATCCAAATTAGTTAAATCCTGAGAACTTGGAAATACTTTATTATAAACGGTTGAGAAGATACATATAGTCTCACGAATATTCACACGAACAGAAGATATATATCTATAAAAATAGCCCAACCGACGGACGATGCCATGTTTAATCGTTTAAGAGTAGAATTAATTAATTAAAAATACATTATATATGGATCGTATTGTGAATCTAAATCATTCTTGGACACACACAAAAAGCCAAGTTCGGCGACTTTCACTCGAACAGAAGAATTATTTACATAAATATTTAATAATAATCTTAGCGAACCCTAAGGCTCGATGCCGATACCACCAATCTCTGTTTACAAACTTCTATCCAGATACAGGTACTACTCTAATCAATCCTCCCACCTACGCTTTGGTCTACCCCTCAGACGCTCTCCAGTCGGGGTACAGAGATTATTAACATCTTAGGAATTCGTTCCTTACTAAGCCCAGAAACTTTACAGGTTATATAAACATTTACTAAAGTATACATCTATCTTTATTCTGTTTTTACACATTAAAGAGTAAAGCTGTCCTAGAAATTTAAGGTAAAAGCTTTCATAGCCTTGCACAGTGTATGCAGTTTTATGTTGCTTTTTTCTGATGGGACAGCTTTGCATATACATAGAGTTATAAACGGCTTGGAATGGATAAGGAAGATGGACTTGGACGAAGATAAAAGTGTTAAGAAGGACATAGGTGTGGCCGACCCAGTTCCTAGCGCTACTAGTTATGCTAATCGTGCAGCGAGGATCGAACCCAAGCAGATGTAATGCCTCCTCCTCAAGGTCGTAGAACTCGGACCCTTCCAGCGGGCCCGGTCGCATTTAGAACTCACTTCCGTCAGGTAGCTATGTTGAGTAGCTCCTTTCTGAAAGTAAAATGTATTCATGCAGTTCTGTCTCTTGCTCATGCGGAGCTAAAATTTAGAATTCGTGTTTCGTTATTAGGATAACTTTAGTCGGGTCAACAACTTGGAGTGGCACGAATGTTTATAGTCTATTTCTTATTTATTAATAATTATTTAAATAAATTATCTTATTCTTATTAAGCTTTTTTAGGTAAACTATTAAATCTGTTAACAGTCTAGATTGGACTCCGTCGGTAGGGGATATAGGGTCGGTGTAGAGAACGGATTTGTCTGGCTTGGATGCGAGCCTTGGTGAGCTAGTAGTTAGAGCACCGCGCTAGACATAATCTTTTCTCTTCAAAACCAAAATATTTAAAAACAAAATAAATCAGTTTTCAATATTGCTTAGCCTTTTTTATTTAAAACTTAGTAGGAATTTGAGAATTTAAATGAAAATCATTTACTTCATCATGAAATCCCAGTTAATTAATACCTATTTCTAGAATATTATAGGACAGGATAGGTTGTAGGGGTATAGGCTAGATCAATGTGTGATAGTGCTCTGAGATGCTTTGTTGAAGGCTCCGATGTTCAAATCCGGCGGTAGCACATAAAATACCAACTCTGTTAACAGCCTCGAATAGATACTGTTCGATCCACAAACCCTTCTGGGGCTCACCCAGCCCCCATAAATTGATTAATTTTGGGAAGGGAGACTGGCGGTTAAGTGTGTCTAGGAAAAATCACCTTACTAATTAATCGTTTCCCAGATACATTACGAAAAGATTTTTTTCAATTAATAAATCATAAGAAGGGTCTTGTTTCCAATATCCCCGCTAGTGATTTTATAATATTAATTAAAGGTTGCTATTTATTTTAATTTCCTGGATACACAAATGAAACACATGTTTAATGGTATTTCAATATATGAGCCGTTTATTTTGAAAGTGGCCTACCTCCATTTATCTTCAAATGGAGATATTTAAGGGTTTGCGTTTCAATGAATTTAAAAATATACATATATGATACTGAAGAGTCATACTGCTTAAGTGTATCTAAGGCTATTAAATGTATGGTTCCAATTAAAATGTTAACATTATTAAGTGAATAATGTATGTTTTCTTATCAAGAATGGAGTTAGGCAAAAAATTTAAAAACGGAGTTAGGTCACTTTCAAAATAAACGGCTCATATTACTGTGAGAATTAATACGCTTAATGTAGCAACCAATATGAATCTTTTGAAACTGTACGAATTATGCAATTAAGAGAAAGGAAAAAAGTTATTTTTGGAACAAAGAGGAGTTTTGCCGAAAGTAATGCATTGCAAACAAGGCCACATAATGAAATTTTACGAAGGTCGGAACACATACAGAAGCAATAAAAGGCAATGCCGGTATGGATGTGGCGCCTGTGTACGTGGCTATGTCGTTGCAAGTTACCGTTAAATAAGGTAGTATTCAATTATTCATGGACAAAGGAATATACGACTGTTAAATTTTGCTCGAAAGAATTTGACATGAGCTCCCGTACGATTGCTGATTGGAAAAATTATCTGAGAGAAGTGTGCGCATTCAGTTTATTGAAAACTCCAACAGTTATTGGAGGGGAGGGATTGACAGTTGAGATTGATGACTCGTCGCAAGTATAACGTTTGGACGGTCCTATCCACAGCAATGAGACGAAAGAATGTTTTCTAAACACAGTACCTGATAGAACAACTCAAACCCAGGTGGAGTGTATTAAAACGTCAATTAGACCAGGTTCCATTATAATGTCGGATCAGTGCAAGTTCTACAATGGAATCGAAAAACTGGTTGGAATGGATTATACACAGTTTACTGTGAATCATTCAAAAAATTTTCTCAAACAGTTACTGTGTTCATACACAAACAGTTGAGTCAATGTGGGCCAAAGCCAAAAGAAGAAATAAAAAAGAAAATGACACTCATCCCTCCATGATTGACTCATATTTGTGTGAGTTTGTGGGGGAGGGCAGAGTTACAGAAATGACGACGATTTGAGAGAATACTGAAGGATATAGTAGAATTTTGGCCGCCAGAGGTAACTAATTGAACTAATGGAGTTTATATTTATTTCTTTACTTATTTTTGAAATTTTGCAAACTATCATTTCAATTTAATAAATACATATGTTTTTCTAACCCATGTCTTTCAATTAATTACTAGGTTACTGTTACTAGGTAAAATCACTGGCGCGGTTATTGGAAACAAGAAACCATAAGAACATGCACATAGAAAAAAAAGGCTTGCTTGGCTACTTAATTACAACACCTTTAATAATTAAATTTAATTTCTCTGTTCTCAACTCAATTATTCATTTCCATGTTAATCATTCAATAGGTAAATTCTAAGATCCAGTAAATAGTAACGTGGGTATCCTGAATTAGTTGAAAGACATAGCGGTTATCGGGTTATCTTTTATTTACAATCAGAACAGTCTCTACCATGTATTAACAATGCCCTTTCATGCTTTGATAGAGGGTTCAGTGCTCTGTTAAGCCATTAATTACACATGTATTATTAATATATGTACAGATTTATAATTTGGCCTAATTAAAATAAATTCCTAGCAGGGTATTTATATCCTGTGTTCCTTTGATCTGCAATAGTAGAAATATAAAACATGGCCGCAAAGTACAATGCGCAAAATCTTTTCTAATGAAATTAATCTCATCGTAGCCGATATATTTCATTATATTATTTCTACGGTTAATTATATTACTTCTGAACCATGCAAGTGGTGGGGCTGGTTCAGTAATTTTCGAGGCTAATCATTAGCTCACACTTTGCAATTTTGAAATAAAACATGTCTAATTGAAAAGATCGGCAAATGGATAAAGAAATAGCCTTAATGATGAGAAATTATGAGCTCCAAATTATATTCCGCCCTCGAGAGCTCTCAATAAAGCTCGAGATGGTCGCAGGAGAGTGAACTTGGAAAGCAGTGTTGTTAAGATGGCTATCTCTCGAGGGAAAGTGCACGGGTAGCAAGGAAACTATTATCTATTTTAGTAGCAAAATGTAATCGCCAATTACGGGATCTATCTTGTTTATATTCCTTGATAATATCCGTTGTATATTTTTTTTAAATAATTTATTCAATGAAATTTACAACTATATTATAGTAATACAACAAGTAAATAGAACGAATGTACACATTGACATGATAAAACAAGAAGAGAAACTGCTCGGTGGCAGTACTCAGATAGCAAGTTCAAGTAGATCACAAGACCATTTTCTTTTCAGATGCCTCGGAGGATTATCAGGAATTGAAGAGGTTGCTAGGTTTGAAACTAGTGCGGTTGAGTGGGAATGTGATTTCTGATGAAAAAATTTATATCGGATTCGGGCCAAATCAGCAACAAATAGGACATGAACGTCATTATGGATTATTTTGTTCGTAACAAAATAAGGAGCATTGAGAATTTTACGAAGGATTTTGGATTGTAAGGATTGAATACAAAAGGAATTCGATGGTTTAGTGGTGTCCCGAAGCTCTATTTCCTAAGTCCAGACGGGTCTTATGATCGTCATGTATATGAGTCTTTTGTAATTAATTGAGAGCTTAGAGCGTTTGTCTAGTAAGTGTTGAAGTTGCCTGTTTCTTGTATTTTCAGTCTAGTATGAGGATTCCAAGTTAATCTTTTGTCAAGGTGTAGTCCTAAGTACCGGACCTTTCCCCCTTATTTATAGAGGCTGGGTGAGCCCAGGAGGGTCCTAGATCCTATATGATCCATCTGCGGCTGCAAGCATACTAAATAAAAGTCTTGCCCGCAGCGGGATTCGAACCAGGATTTTCGGCATGGCAACTCAGTGCCCTACCAATGAACGACTCCTATCCCGAATGTATAATTATAAATGTATGTAAAATGAAAACTAATTACTAAATAAATAAATGCTAAATATTTGAAGCGTGTTAGACGTAGATTTTAAGTAAATCCATCTTTTTTTTCTTAGTCATCGATTAATGTTTATTGGCCCTCAAAGGATGTTTACATCATATATTTTATTACAATATGAATCACACGGTTTTTCGAAACCATATTCCGTTATTATACATTAAATCAAATATTTTTATGTATATAAATAAAATTAAAATTTCAGTAAAAGAAGTTTTTAATTTTCTCTTCTTCCGTAATCCCACAGGCCTTCAACTCCTTGATTTATTATTAAGTTCGACAACCTCGTTAATCAATTTTTTTTTTTACAGATTATAAACTAAATTAAAAATTCTATAAAACTATAATCTTTTTTTAAGGCTATGCAAATAAACAAGATTAATATTTTAAAAAAAAATTATTAGAATATAAAAGTTATACTATCATAAAAATGTTTACCGTTGCCCGTTTTATTCAATTCTAAGATCAGAGATATGAGAAAATGACTTTAAGTGGATCTGTTGGTTAGTAAGTTACATTCGAAAGAAATCTAGGTATTTATTCAAATGGCTAAGCCCGCGGTGAATAACTAATTGCACCGATTATATCTTTGTTGAAGTAATCTAATTTAAATTCAAGCCATTCCTGAACGTGAACAGATCCCGCACTTGAAGTAATGCATTGCCCGACTTGAGGATAAAAGTCAATTGATACAATTAAAAGTAGAATAACTTGTACTATAATATCCTGTTACAGGTTTTTTGAAAGAAATTATTTGTTTTGAATTCGAGTATTCTAGCTATAATAAATTAAATACTCGAAGAGTCACTTATTTCAGCTTTATATGGAAGAAAATGCTCGGGGTGGAAGTCAATAAATTTCTCTTAGATAGGGAAAAATGTTTATTAAATAGCCAACGTTTCTACCCACTTTGAAGGTCTTCTTCAGGGCTAAATATGCAAAATACAGACAATTGGATATGACTAAATTGTTAACTATTGCTAAATATGGTCAATATTCAAGTTAAAATGTAGAAGCATCAAGAGTATTAATAACAAAGTGATAGAAAGATAGTACAAAAAGTAATAAAGAATATAAAAAATAATAAGAAGTAATAAAAAGTAAAAGTGTTAAAATTAAAGAATAAGGTAATAATGATAATTTTTTTTTTAAATTTATTTATTGATATCTACAACTGTATTACAATAATACAACAAGTAAATAGGCTAAGTGATATATAATGACAAGTAGAGAAACTACCCACTGGTAGTACTCAAATCAAAGTTCAAGTAAGGAGGTCACGTGGCCATCTTCTTTTCAGACGCCTCGGAGGATTATCGGGAATTGAAGAGGAAGCTAGGTTTGAAATTAGAGAGTTTGAGTGGTAATGAAGTTTGTTATGAAAGGATAGATACCGGGTTCGGGCCAAATCAGCAACAAAAGGGACATTAAGGTCGTTATGGATGAGTTTATTCTTAACGAAATAAGGAGCATTGAAGTTTTACGAAGGATTTTGGACTGTAAGGATTAGATACGAGAGGAATTCGATGGCTTAGTGGAGCCCCAAAGCTCTACTCCGATGATACAAATTAAAATGATTACTACCATATTTAGTAATTTTAAATTGCCTGTAATTTGCATATTTAGCCCTGAAGAAGACCTGCAAAGTGAGTCGAAACGTTGGCCCTTTAATAAACAGTTCTCCCTAACTAAGAGAAAAGCATTGACCTCCATCCGGACCATTTTCAAGGTCAACTACTATCATACAAGTTATTTCAGCTTTAGTTCGAGGAAATTATTTCATTAAAGTATTTTATATCATGTTCTATTATTTAAGCAATAGCAGGATTTGGCTTAACGCAAGTTCTCTCTCTCATATATATCTTTTATGTCATATATCTATAGCCCTGGTAAATAAATGGCTGAGTCAGATTTTCTAGATCAGTTCCTAGTACTTGTGGAAGTTGATTCGTGTTATTTTCTTAGTGAACAGGGGGCATTGGCTTGAAAATAAGTTAATGCTTATATTGAAAGTTCTTTTCAAGCCAAAAAGTACAAATGCATGACAGGATTCCGCTTCTCTCAGTACAATTTTCTTTGTTTGAACGAAATTCGATCCAACCAATTAATGACCGAGGTTGCTTTTAGTTCGGGAATGTTGATTTTAGTGAAAAAATAATTCACTTACCTTTTTTCCTTAAATTAATGAACAGAACTACTTGATTTGTTATTAATAAAACTATTAAAAAATTGCAAACTTATTTTTATTTATTTTAAGTCGGGTTTAGTGCCCCCAGTTTTCTACTTTTGCTATATTATAAATAACATCAATAGTATAATTATTTAATACTATAAAAAACTCTTAAAAATGAAAGTAAAATTATAACATTATGGAAAATTGGTACGAGAATCAAAATCAATTCTTCCTCTTTCCTACCCCCTGTTACCCGGGCTTCATGGAAAAAGATTAAAAATACAATGGCCAAAAGAACAGTTCAAGAATTGATCATATTGATCATTTCGAAAATTTGATAGTCTTGTAGCAAAGCAAAGAGAAAAACAAACTTTCCTTGAGGAGCAATTGTGCAAATAATAAAAATAAAGTTATTTTTTAAAGAGAAAAGATAGGCCCTCGACCGGGATTTGAACCCGGAACCTTTGTCTCACCGTGACATCGCTCTGCCAATTGAGCTATCAAGGCCCCTCCCGGTCGAGGACTAACCTTCTCTCTTTTAGATCCTAAAGCCCCAGTGTACTCCCGCCATTTTTGCGATGAATACACTAGAACGAAGTTCTTTGAACATTAATTTTAATTTAGGATCTTATTGACTTTCGTCATATTATTATTTATAATTTTTTATATAATTATTGGTCATTTTTTATGAGTTATAAATATTTTTATTTTTTAAAGAGTATTCATTAATTTTTTAGTGTATTCATCGCAAAAATGGCGGGAGTACACTGGGGCTTTAGGATCTAAAAGAGAGAAGGTTAGTCCTCGACCGGGAGGGGCCTTGATAGCTCAATTGGCAGAGCGATGTCACGGTGAGACAAAGGTTCCGGGTTCAAATCCCGGTCGAGGGCCTATCTTTTCTCTTTAAAAAATAAAAATATTTATAACTCATAAAAAATGACCAATAATTATAAAAAATTATAAAAATAAAGAATAGAGAGAATCAAAAATCAGAAATGAACCGCTGCCGAAATGAAATACCTCTGCGGAATAGCAGGAAAACAAGAAGGGACAGAGTTAGGAATGAGAGGATAAGGGCAGACCTGCCTGCACTAAGGGAAACTCTGGAGAGGAGGGAGTTGGGGTGGTTTGGTCATCTGCGCAGAATGGATGAGGACTGGGACCCAAAGAAGCTTTTGAAGCCAGGCCTACCGGACGCCGTCCTCGAGGAAGACCAAGAATACAATGGATCGACCACATCTCAAGGATTGGAAGGTTTGTGAATGTGATGAAAGCGCTAGCTGGAGATGGAGAAGCTTGTCAGTCTTGGCCACCTCCACGCTGAGAGGCACTAAGGAGGACGATAAAGAAGAAGAAGAGAATCAAACATCTAAACTTGTCTACGTTATTTTATTCGCTGGTTCACCATTAGAAAGTAATAGATTTTTATGGATCATTCCATTGAGATGATCATGATAGTACTATTCATTTATAAAATTTGATTGTTTGTAAATAAAATTTACAGCTATAGGTTGTAAAATTTGTAATGCGTATTGGTCATATTAACCAAAGCAGTTTATAATTTGTATTGATTAATATTAGTATTGTTATTATAATGCAATTGGGAAAAACCACAATGTAAAGCCTTATGTTTCAAATCTAGTAACACACACACTTACCAGTCGACGTTTCGCCTATTCAGACATTATCAAGACACAAAAACAAAAAAGGGTTATGTGAATCACATCTCGAAGAAAAAATGCAATACATCCCAACGATCAACAGCCCAAACAGGCTCCAAACATGAGACAGCACCTCACCACCATGACGCTCAACATACAACGTCGATTGGTAAGTGTGTGTATTACTAGATTTGAAGCATAAGGCTTTGCATTGTGGTTTTTCTTAATTGCATTATAATAAATAATACTGTTTCTTTTTGAGTTTTTGGCTCTATTTTATTGATTAGTATTGTTAGTTAGAGTCTCAAATCCACCTCCGCACTCTCTTATAAGTAGAGCTTATGAATAATGAATTTTTATTTATAATTGTATTTAAGTTAACGTATAATCCATTTACTCTAAGATACAGCAACTCTGTTAAGATGTACGAAGTGTATTCCTTACACTATACACCAGTTTACAGCGATAATAGGCGGATATCAATTAATGATCAAGAGCTGTAATTTTCACGTCAATGGAACTTCCATTTATAGTAACTTGTTTAAAGAACTTCACATTACCACTTTAATTACGAAGTCTTTCTAACCAATTCCTCTTTCCACTATTATCGATTCCATCTTCTTCAACAATCCGAATCCTCTACGGACAAAGCAGATCTGCGATAAGAACCGAAGAGTCATCGACCCAGGATGAAAACAAGCCTGATTCCGTAGTCAGTTGGATTCTGATAAATCCCTCCGGACATATATTAGGACACACGGTTGCAAAATTCATACATTCTGACGCTGTTTCGGCAACTACGCAACCCGGGTTGAATGACCCAAGGTTTTGTCTTGTACTGGGTTCAATTTGGGTTCCAGATTAATGTGGTTTGCTGGTTCACTGTCTGGTTCTGAATCGTATTAGTCTGTGAAGGAAAGTGATACGGGATCGGACTGAGAAAGTGGGAAGTACTGTCCTTTTTGGTGAAGTTTCCAGACTGATGTTGGTCTAAAATTCATGCCCTAACAGTAAAAAAAATGAGCTTTTAATAAATATATTAAATTACAATCTGGCTAAATATAAATTGACACGAGCAAGATGTTAATACATAAGTGGCATTTACACTAATACTAATACATTAATCAGTTAAATACCTTCTAATATTGAACAGAGTGGTATTAACAATAAAATAATCTTAATAGATCAAACATTACTCATTGATTACAACACTTTACGGTCACCTGTGTTCTAGTGGTTAGCGTAACAAACTACTAAGCCCAAGATCGCGGGTTCGTAGCCCGGTGGTATAATTCATATAAATTACTCACTAAATCCTTAAATGTATTGGGTGTAGTTGACCGTAGGGGAGGTGTTATATGAAGATGTGTGGTATTTATAATATATGTATGTATGTATGTATATAATTGGGCCGAGATCAAATTCGACAACCGACGTTTTCCCCCAATTAAGGGCATTCACTTCATTATTTACTAGGTTGTAGAGTTTATCCTAATAATGCTTATGAATAATACTTGAGTAACTGGGTGAGCCTCATGAAGGTTTGCAGTTCCTCCAGGTCTGTCTATAGCTCTTAACAGATTATATAGTCCTAGTCTATTTAGTAAATTATCTATATAATATCTCACTTACGCACTTTTCACTCACTCGCTTTCTCACTTACTAAATTATTTGTGATAATTAATTAATTGTAATTATTTTTATACTCTAAGGCATAATAGCTTACAATGCCTGTATTGTTATTCTAAAGGGACTTGTCCCAGAATAAATAAAGACATTATTATTATTATTAAAAACTATTGATTGAACGTCCACCTTTCTTCCTTTTTTCTTCTACAGGGCTAAATGAACAAGAAAACCCTGATGGATTCTAGGATGATATTTATAATATATAAACAGAAACAGAAACAAATAAAATACATAACTATGTTAATATATGAAAGCAGAGGACCAAGTAAATAATAATTCATAATCATAACAAAACATAATAATAATCTACCTACCACAGTCATTCAACCATCTACATATACATTGTTAATAATTATTTTTAATATGTTTTTATTTTTAAATATTTTTTATTTCTTTAATGTTATATTGTTCTAAAAATGCTGTTGACGAAAAATTTTTGATTGCCTAATTATGGCATTTTTTTCCCAATAAAGTAATCGTAAATCGATGTCAGTACAAGTTTTGCTTGAGTGAGGTATCAGGTTTCACAGAATGACAAGAGAAATATTTGGTGAGTCATTAAACGGTTCAGTTGTAATTAGGTCATGTAATAGTGATATTTTTTCCTTATTAACATAGCAAGATTCCATGTTTCATAGGTCTAAAATTAAATTTATTCTGTGATAGGAAGATTTAAATTAAAAGTAATACAATTTTATTTTTATTTTAGGTTTGTCTATCCTCTAGTTTCAAACCTAGCTTCCTCTTAAACTCCCGATAATCCTCCGAGGCGTCTGAAAAGAAGATGGCCACGTGACCTTGGTTGAACTTTGATTGAGTACTACCAGTGGTTAGTCTCTCTACTTCTCATTATCATATCATTATGTATCACTTATCCTATTTACTTGTTGTATTATTGTAATACAGCTGTAAATATCAATAAATAAATTTATTGATAAAAAAAAAAAAAGATTTGTCAATAGATAAAAATAAGATTAGTTTACGGTAAAACTACTTTTCTTAGTGTTACAGAAAATGCTCTGTTATGAAGCAACAGCCCTAAAATCGGAATATTGGAATAACATGTAGCTTGTTCTATTTTTTTAAATCGAAGCATTCCATGATTCCAACTTAAATTAATAAACAGTGCTACATTTCGTATAACGACTTAAAGAAATCAGGAATAGTGGCTTTGTGATTTGTAAAATTTAAGAAAATACAAGTTAACTGATCCAGCACGACATAAAACTACATAAAAAGTAATATAAAATATTGCACTACTAACAATGGATATATACTATATATCTATATATAATAGTAGAATCTTGAAAACCTTGACAAAATCTTGAAAAGATTTTGAGCAAAATAAATTTCTAACATACTTGTAGAAAATTTCGAAAATATATATATGTATATATATTGGTTTCTAGCATATTTTATTATTTAAATCAAGCTTAATATTTTTTATTTATGAATATTATTAATTTTTTTTATTAAAACAAAATTCAAATCCCGCTAAATGCCAAGAGTTTTAGTTAGTCCGTTTGCAGCGGGATCATATAGGATCTAGGACCCTCCTGGGGCTCACCCAGCCTCCATAAAATGTTTTAAAAACAGGGTACCCAAAATAAGGAGGAAAAATCTGGCGGTTGATCGTGACCTAGGACAAGTCAATTCCTCGCAGAACCGTTGTCCATGAAACACTACAGTCTCTACCATGTACTGAACCCCAGACCCGTTCACGTTCGTATTTCTTAATATGTTATAATAATTAATATAATATATTATAAATAATATAATATATTATAAATTAATATAAAAATATAATATATTAAACAATACATATGATTTCTTTATGAATTAAAATTTCAGAAATTAACGTTATACAATTATGTTTCCGTTATACGGGTGCTGTATGGGATGTGAAAGCGTGTCGGAAGCACAAATGTTCCAGTACATGAAACATATTTAAATATAGGTGTTAATCAGTGTGTAATCTCATTTGTTAAAGTTATATAAACTTTCGTGTTATCCTTATTAAGATTGAGATTGGCGGAGAGCTGTTCATCTATGTAGTTAGTAAGTTTATAGCACCCTCGAATTATTTATTATGCATGTTATATCTTAATTAGTAATTATGTTACATATACTGTAATGCATATAAATTTAGGCAGTTACATACATTATATATACTACAGAAATTTACATATTTTATATACACTCCCTAGAGACTCCGAGCCAAATTTTTAAAAGCAATATGGCTCCACTAAGCCATCGAATTCCTCTCGTATCCAATCCCTACAATCCAAAATCCTTCGTAAAATCCTCAATGCTCCTTATTTTGTTAAGAATAAAGTCATCCATAACGACCTTAATGTCCCTTTTGTTGCTGATTTGGCCCGAACCCGGTATCTATCCTTTCATAGCAAACTTCATTCCCACTCAAACCCTCTAGTTTCAAACCTAGCTTCCTCTTTAATTCCCGATAATCCTCCGAGGCGTCTGAAAAGAAGAAGGCCACGTGACCTTATTTGAATTTTGATTTGAGTACTACCACTGGGTAGTTTCTCTACTTGTCATTCTCATGTCATTATGTAACACGCAATCTATTTACTTGTTGTATAATTGTAATACAGTTGTAAATATCAATAAATAAATTTAAAAAAAAAAAAAAAAAAGCAATATCATCGAAGAAATATTCCTACAGCCATTCCTCTGATATTATTTGATCTGATCACCAAGCATATACACAGTACTCAGGGATACTCCTACTCCATCAAGAAAGCAACAATAAAAAATATTTAAAGAGAAGTGGAAAATCCTTAGAAAATTAGAATAAAATTATTGGACTTGGGTTAACAGAAGAACGATATAGACTACATTGAAGAGAGGCTACGGAAAATATGTCTAATTAAGCAGATATAAGTCGACTTCTACCAATAAGACTCACCAAAGGGACTAATATAGAAGATTAATTCAACAAAACGAAGTGAAATTAGAACTACAAAAGACGTAAATAGAAGCCGCTGAAACGCTGGTAACAGATAAGTGGAGTGTAATTTCGGAAGCGACGGAACTTCTAAAGAAGAATAAATAAATTTGAAAAGAGACTTGCTAAGATTTGGAGTCAGGAAAGATGAATGCAGCATTGATGAAACAAAAGAATACACACAAATGAGTCAGAATGTTTTGCGAAATCCTGCAAAAAAACAGCTGTACAACAATTTATAAAGGCTGTTAGGTTCAGTATACAGTGTACTCGTGAGTGTACAAAGTCCATCAGAGGCTGTTAAAAGATTAAATAATTTCTTTGCCCTAGCCGGATTTGAATCCTGAACCTTCTACTTAGCAACTAAGTATATATAATAATATAATATAATAATAATAATAATATAATCTACATAAATGTAATATATTACTTATTCCCTTGTTAAAATTGATCATAATAGTTATGCAAAATAAATTGATTTAGTTAAACATCCCAATTTCCAATTTCGTTCGTCTGTTGGGCTTTAAGTGGAACATTTTTCAATCTAAAAACGATATTTCTGAAAAAAGAAAATAGAAAGCATGTTAGACTATCTGAAGAAGAGTGCATCTGTTAGTTGAAAATAGACTGAATAACTAGCCTAGCTAAGATTGGCTTAAAATCAGGATTAGTGCGTCAATTTCAAGAATTTTTTAGCTAAGACCCATTCTACTGACAAATTTCGATTAATCACAACCTTAAATAATTAATTTTTCGTATAATTTTATAATATATCTTATAATTATAATATTTTATTGATTATATTATATTACAATATATACCTATTATATTAAGTTGTTAAATTTAAAATGCTTTAATTAAATTCCACTTCTCAGTATTGCTACATTTTTCATCCAAATAAACGGCATAAAATACGTCTTAAATGAGGTTAAACATTAAATATAATGTGAGGTAAAACAGATAAGTGGGAGGTAAAATATTCGTTACTTTATAAGGTGACTAAAAGAATTTCGGTCGTGTGTTTTATAATGTTGGGCTTGCCCGGGGCGAGTATGTCAAGGCCCGGGTTCGAGTCAACAACATGGAAATATCTGCAATGTCATTAATGCTAGCTCCGTTTCAAATTACATTGGCTATTTATCTTTCCAATTGAAGTTTACTATTTATGACAGTCATCAAATGTTATATTATTTTTTATAATGACTCACCAGTAGTCCTTGCGATATAATAATTTTGGTCATAATTTTACGAAACCAACATGAAAATGGTAGTTAGGATTTAGAAGTTCCTTCAGACTATTATAAGAGGTATTCATGCAGCACGTGTTAAGTACCAAACAGAGACTATGTATTTTGAACGATCAATCTGCCCAAGAGTAACTTTAATTTTCAAAAGTAAAGACATTTTATACTTTATAATCATATTTATGAGTATTTCTGCATAAGCTAATAGAAGATTATTTTTCTTCTGAAATTCCATTTCAGTTACGATAAAAAATTAATTGGTTCACTTAAATAAAAAAAACATTTAAAAGAAGGAAGAAAACGAAGTGAAAACATTAAAAGTACTACACTCTACAAGTTTCTCGAATGTAACTCACATAATTGTTTACCACATGCTGCTTGATTGCTCCCAAGCTCTGTAGGAATGTGTAGAAATTTAAATATCTATATATATCTTAGCCATATTTCCGTTTTAGCCATTTAACAATATATCGGAATTTCCTTACGTAAGGGACCTCAATATTTTTTTTTTTTTAAACTGCCTCCTTTTTGGAGATGTTAGGGATGCCGAAAATATAGGAAAATTAAATTAAATAATTTCAATGGTTGACAGAATAATGCTAAGAGTAGTAGTATAGAATGTACAGGGTTCAAAACCGACAGTTAAGGCCGGATAAGTTGTTTAAAAGCTGTCTTGTTTATTTTTTTTAATTATAGAAAAGGAAATAATTTTTTTGTAAAAAAGAAGGATCATTTTTCTTTTATTCACCTCTATTTTCGAGTTATAATACTTTGACCGTTCACATCATATTTGTATACAATAAGTTAATTCAGAAGATTGCACTACCAGTGGGTAGTTTCTCAATAAATAAATTTAAAAAAAAAAAAATCAGAAGATTATTGGCCGACGAGAATCTATTTTGACATATAGACAGGGGCATTTTTTTGTTCAGAATATTTCTAACAGTAAACCTGATAAGCGTCTATTATTTTGTAATTGATATTTATTTAATTTTTAATTAAGTAGGCTTGGTTTTATTTATCATAAAAGTTTAAAATATAAATTTGTTTATAATAATTTCTTATTATTTTGCACATTATAATTTATTTTTCAGTTTAGTTAATAACATTTTTTTATCGAAAGTGTTATTTCAATTTATAAAAATGGTTTATTTTTTTGGGTTAATGAAGGGTTATATTAACAGGACATGCAGAAGTTATTAGATATGAATCAGAAGCTTTTATTTTTTTTTTCCTTTTCAATTACGGAGCTCACATCCCCAACTATTTCCCAAGAGCTCATAAACCGACTGTATAAGCTTACTAAAAAAAAAAAAAAATCAGTTCTTATATCATGAAGTATCGTTTTTCAATTGAACGAAGAATTAAAGAAGTTATTAACGCTGGTGCCATACAAATACATTTCGCCCGTTAAATTCTCTATTTCCTGAGTCCATTGACCTCCTAGGCGATCGGTAACTAGCCTACAATCAATTACCTCGACTATCTCGTGTTTTCCATCTTTCGCAGAACGGGATGAGGGACCGAGGTGGCAGAAAAAGCGCCCGTTCCTCGGCGGATAAGATAGAGGCTCATTGTGGGCAGGGACACGGCTTTATCTTGCATAGAAGAGGGTGCAATAAGTCTGCGGTGACTCTGCTCCTAGAGCGGCCTAGTATGGCCTACACTGTGCAGGGCTTGTACTAATTCTGAGAGCGCATGGCTAAGCAGATGTCCCATTTGCATTACCACGTACCTTGTTAATTATCGGTGCCTGAAATCTGAGAGTGCTTCGAGAGAGTGTGCCTGCGCCTAGTGACATGTTCTTTATGTATATGTAACAGCCTCAGTATGGAATTGAGGCGATCCCGGCTATAACTTCGCGGTGAAGTGATCGAGTACATGTACATTGTATGCAGCCCTGGTGAATAAGTGGTTAAATTTTGTCGAGAGTTAAACCCGTTCAGATTAGGGACATTACCATTAATTTGTAAATGCCGTCACTGTATAAAAACACAAAGTTTTATTAAACTAATTAAACACTAGACTTTGTTGATTTCTTCTGGTTTAGACCGTGTTGATAACCATGTGTTTATCAATACGGTCTAAACCAGAAGAAATCAACAAAATCTTTTGTAATAATAGCGGCCGTGGAAACCTAAAGAGTATTTAATTAAACACGGTTTGTTTAGCTATTTAACATAAGAAAATGAGAATATACATATCACATAGTTAAGGTTGAGGTTGGTCTCGATTGTTCATGTTATTTTCAGCCCTAGACTTCCTCAAATGTCCATGAATAACAACACATTGAGCTCTTGAACTTGCACATGACGTACATTATATAATATATATATACAGTAAATAAAAAACAAAAGAGACGGTCACCTGTGGTCTAGTGGTTAGCGTAACAAACTACTAAACCCAAGATCGCGGGTTCCTAGCCCGGCAGGTGGCCCTAGGATTTTTTTAAGGGAGTAAAAAATCCTTAGTTACGCCGTCCTTCGGAAGGGACGTTAAACGTGGGTCCCGAGCCTGTACGATGTCAGCTACTCGTTAAAAATCCCTATCCTAATTAAACCTGGATAGGCAAAATTTAGAGCTCCCAATGTAGCATCGTCCGATTAGCCATAGCAGCATAAAGTGACGTTAAATGAACAAACAAAAAACAAAAGAGTGTCTAAATGTGGCTGCCAGTTTTAACTTGATTTTTCCATTTTCCTATGCCTATTTGATATGTTACACGGTGCGCCGTGAACACGTGACATACTCGTAGTTTTGGCTTGAAATTCGAGTTGTAACATAAGCAACAATTCCACTTCAAGCGATTACCTGACTTGAGCCACTTATTCACTACAAAACTAACAACTTTCCGCTTCCCTAAGGACGAGAAACTCATTTTGAAAAAAAAATCTACATAACCGCTGTATTCACTGAGGCTATAGATATATTAATGGCATGGATTCGAGTTTGACTCTTCATCTCACTGCCCTGGTCTTACTGGTCTACATCTTAGCCCGAAACGTAGGCACGATGAGATAAGTCATTCTCATTTTGTGTAATCATTGACTGCACCCCTCACCATTTCACGTCGATCTTAGAATTACCCATGCAACTATTTACCACTTTAATAATAGTGGAAATGATCTTAATAAAACATAATTTATTGGAAAAATGAAACAAAAAATGCTTTTAGGGATGGCAAGCCCTTTTTTGTACCACTCCACTGTGTGTTGAAATGAACGCCTCCGAAAATAACTATAACTGAGTGACATTTTTTTTTTTTTTTTAACTGATGTCATGAGTTCAGTACGCGGAAGAGACTGTACTGTTTCCAAGACAACTGATGTGCAGGAAGATGATTTGACCACATCTAACCCCCAAGTTTTTCTTATTCGTTCAGAGAGAGTTAACTGCATTAAGGGTAGCAGAAACGTGTCATTTTTATATTAGTTGGCTTGAAATGGAGTTGGGATTTATGCAATAATTCCATCTCAAGCACACACCTGACTTGGCCAATGATCACTACTAGCTCCCTTCCGCCCCCTAAGTACAGAGTTCATATTTTGTAAATCATTCGCATCAAATAAATGAAATGGGCAAAGAATAAATAATTTATCAGCACATCTGGTCTCTACTTCGTATTGTGGCTAGTACATGGTAGAGACTGTACAGTTTCTAAGCCATCGGTTGGGCAGAGAGGTAACTTGGCAGAGATAATTTTATGGGGCTGGGTGAGACCAAGAAGTCTCTGTAAATCTCTTGGCGACGATTAGGAATTGTTACAGAATAAACAAAAAATCTTCCTTAGCCGATCGTGAATCTGGGATAAATGAAAGATGTAGAATAAAGTTAAATTAGAAAAATTCAGCAATATATACTTTATTACTTAGAAAAAAAAGAAAAGTAAATTATTTTTATTTATTTTTTTATTTGATGGTGATTATTTAAATATTTTTATTTTGAAGAGAAAAGATTCTTCCTGGCCGGGATTCGAATCCGGATCCTATACAGCTCTAGCGCGGTACTTTACCAACTAAACTACCAGGCTCATAACCAGGCCAGGCAATTTATTATTATTTTTATTTTTGAGGCAATTATTTTTATTTTTGAAATTACTTTTAAGGCTAATTAATTAATACTTTAGCCCTGCAATAGATATTTATAATATTTTTTAATGTTACATGAATTCTTAAATCGTAAATATCCTTAAAAGGAGATGAATGATTTATTTAGGTTTAAAAAATATATATTTTATATGAATATTATTCGTATTATTAATATTATTAAAATGTATGAATTATTTAATAAATTCGAATTTGAGAGATTTCGTAGCAAGATCCGGTTGTTGTACTCCGTGAGGTCAATCCTCACGCTGCTTTCTGGAGTGCATAATTTTATCAAATTTAAAATCTAGGTTAAAGAGAAAGTTTTATAATATCCTAAATATCTTTAAATATATATATGTAATATTTAACGAAATAAGGGAGCGGAGTTGCTCAGTGGTATAGCGCTTAGTTGCCATGCCGAAGGTTCAAGTCCGGCTGTGGCAGATTTTATTTAATGTGTTAACAGTCAGGGATGAGTCTTTTAGAACCCAACTGGGGCTCACCCAGGCTCTATATTCCTAATATAGATCTACCAAAATATAGGCGAAAATATTGGACAGATAATTTCATTTTCTGTTTTAGTTTTAGTGTTTTAGAGACTTTTTCGGGCTTTTCGTTGGAATTTTTCCATGATCTTAATCATATATTATATTATAAATCAATAAGATAGCTTGGAAAAATATTAATGTAAATATGTTGAAGATTAACGGTGGAATTTAGTATATTGTGGCAATATGTTATGAATAATTTACCGTTATATCTATAAATTAAAATCAACTCTAAAGTAGACAAATTTAAAAGTAAAAAATTTAAAAGGACTGGAATGTTGCATTATTTTTAAAAAATTAACTTTTTTTAATATAAAATTAAAAATATTTAAATCAACATCTATAATGCATAAATCTTCTAAAACACGGATTTTATATATGTAAATAGTTTTTTTTCGTTGTTGGTTTTTTTTACAATATCTCCATATCTTGTTTCCTCACGCCATTTACGTGATAATAAATCGATTTTAATCTTTTCCTATCGAAATTCCCCAGATAGATAACGTCAAAGAAATAAAAACTTGATCTCACGCATCAGATACAACAGGATCTCTTTCAATAGCTTGTACATTAGCATTTTAAACGCAAAATCATTATAAACGATATTTATTTTTGCATTTTTTTTTTAATTTTATTTATTACTCTTATTTTTATTATTTCTAGAGAACGTCCCTGAATGAAAAAATCGAGCACCATATGTCAGAGGTTCGTACAATGTATTAAATTTTATCCCGATAAAAATTTCTGGCAAATGTGCCACTCCATAGAGGAAATATTGAAACTATAAACTTTTTGAGAAAACGCATCACTAATTGACTGTATTTTTTAATTATTTTTTTTTGTTTTACTGTGAAATTAATAAACATACAAGAATTATATTTATCCCTGTTTAAATTTGTTGATTAATTATAAATCACAAAATGAATTTCACGAAAAATATGATGAATAAAGTTTTTAGAATATTGAAAAATATATTATAAATAATTAGAATTTCACATATCAGGTATATTTTTATTTGTTACGTTGTTAAGTTATGTATAACGAATTATGCTTATAAATGGTTAAGTTATAAAGAAATACCAATAAATCATTCCATAAATGATCATTATCATGTCACAACTAACAATATTTTCTTTTCTACTCTCGAACAATTAAAAAAAATTGTTTGTTTTTTTCCTCATCCTCCAAAAATTTTATTTACAAAATGACACAAATTTACAGAAATTCCTGGAAATTGTTCTATATAAACCAAAGTCTTCGGTTACCTTTCGGTATATTAAGGCGTAACAATGGGCTGAGTCCGCTGAAGGCGGTTTTTACTCGAACCGGCTCAAAGGCGCTGACTTTATATAATACAAAACAGGGAGGGACCGTTTAGCGGGATCAAGAATAGTTGTAGAAGGAAGAAAGTGGAGGAAGGAAGAAGGAAAAGGAAGGAAGGATAAGAACAAGGGAGTACTCGCCCCATCCCTAGATCATAAAAATGGTTTCAGGCGTTTAATAAATTTATACAAACGCAGTGGTATGCGGATATTACATTTAACAAAGCCTAGAAATGGAATATTGTACTCAGATAAGTATAGATCAAATCATTGTGCAGAGCGTATTCAATACCATAAAAAAACAAAAACGGGTTTTAAAATAGAAAATCAGTAATTTTCTAAACAAAATTCTTCTTCGCAACACATTTTATCCAAATGTAAACTCCTAGACAAACACAAATGAAAAAATAATTTGTCCAAATCCGAAATATGAATCCTTTCATGACATAATTTATTTCCACTCAAACCCTCTAATTTCAAAGCAATCTCTTCAGTTCCTGATAATCCTCCGAGCCGTTTGAAAAGAAGATGGCCTCGTGACCTTTTAAGTTGAATGAATCTGTTCATTTAGTACCAAGGATTGGTTTTGTACTTGCCTTTATTTTATGCCATTATATAACTTTCATCCTATTTACTTGATGTATTATCATTAGACAGTTGTAAATTTCAATAAATATTTTTTTTAAATAATAGTTACTTTACTTATAGAAATGGAACGGAGTATAAAATAACGGAGTATTTATTTAGCTCATTGGTTGAAGGTTGAGTTGCCATGCCGAAGGTCCTGGGTTCGAATCCCGCTGCTGGCAAGACTTTTATTTAATCTTTTAGCGGCCGGAAAAGGGTAATATGGGATCTGGGACCCTCCTCGGGGTCCTTAAAAAAATAAAGGGAAAAATCTGGAGGTTCAGCGTGATCTAGACAAATGACCTCCCTGCACAACTGTTGACCAAGAAACAGTATAGTCTCAACCATGTACTGCACCCCAGATCCTTCACAGGTTGTAGTAGTACAGTTTTTTTTTTTTTTTTAAAGGACATATGAACGGAAGGAGCAACTAAGAGTAAGAATGAAAATATCCAAATTATGCCAACGTGATCCTTAGATGTTCTGAACTAGGAAAAACATGGAGGTTGTAATAAGGTTATTGGTGATAAGAATGGAACTGATGAGTTCATCGCTGCATTTAGGAACCCATTCGACCCGAGTTGAGTACCAGAACTTTATAGTTGAATGATAACCCAAAGACATAAACCTCAACTGCACTCTGAGCCCCCGTAGATCAGGGAAGTGGAAGGTTGGGCCAGTCAGCCGAAGACGGTAGTGACTATCGCTGCACTTCGTTGCATTTACATAGCCATCATACGAGATGCATTTCTCCTTTTGCGGGGAAGAGTAAAATGCACTTTATCTGGAAGCACTCAGGAGGGAATGCAACAGACCTCGGGCTATTTCCCAGCAAGTGTTAGAGGCGTTTCCTCGCCCTGGGAAGATTGTTTATGCAATCCCGAGCAACTATGTCCTCTACGGAAATCGGTAGGAAGGTCGCTGGACTCAACAACTCACTTGAGAATCGAAGATGATTTAAAGTCATACAAGGATCTTTCTGGATTTTCATTTCTTACAAACACATTTGGAATACATGTTCCTGAAAAATGTACCTGTCAACGGGTCTGGGATTCAGTACATGGTAGAGACTGTGTTGTTTCAAGGACAACGGTTTTGCAAGGAGGTGACGTCCTAGATCATGCTCAATCGCCAGATTTTCCCCCTTATTTTGGGTAGCCTCTTTATTTTGAGATTTAATAGTTATTGTTGCCCTAATAACTAGACCATAAAGGATTAATTCTGTTTATACAATATTATTTTTTATATTGCTATCATTACATTATTTTATTGTTATTATTAATTTATTTGATATATTATTAAAAAAAATTTTAAATCGTTTATTGAGACAGATGTTATTAAGTCACAAGACAGGTATTGATAAGTTTATGAGTATAACATATACCAATTCACTATATATTAAATTCATCTTTTTGTTGCAGGTAATCTTTTTTGCTACAATTGACAAGAATTGAACAGTGAGTCATTTTCAATTATATATTGTACTATTAATTACCTAAAATGTTTTATGGCTTACGTAAATAAGTCATAAAACACGTAGTTACATAGCGATATAACAATATAGGATATTTTAACAATACAAGGTTTTATAAAATGTAATTGATATAAACTTAAAAAAAGTAATTTACTTAATTAAGTGTACATCACATAGAATTATTTAGGAATATCAAGCTATTAAAAGTTACTTATAATTATTTAAAGAAAAAAAAACCTGAAACACTAGTACTCATGAAGGTCGTGGGTTCAGTACAAGGTAGAGACTTTACTGTTTCTAGGACAATGATTGTGTATCAGGTGATTTGTTCGAGACCACATTCAACCGCCGGGTTTTTCCCCACTTTGTAGATGACTGTTGGAGATCCATGGCTTTTAACTGATTAGACAAATAATAAAATAAATTAAAAGCAATAACATAAAATAATAAAATAAATTATGTAAAGCAATAAAAAAAACATAACAATTTGCCTTAGCTGTATTGGCGACGTGAAACCTCTCAGTGCATTATACACTTCACCGTTATCTCATTAGCGAGTGGACTTATTCAAACATGACAACCGTCGAGGAAGCTCACTTTCTCCTTTGACAGTTGTGCAATAATATAACTGTAATCAGATAATAATTATTACTAAGCTTCATCTGATTAATCAGTGTCGATGTATGTTACACGGCTGTGCTGAAATTTGATATGGATAATCTCTAGCCTGGGGAAGGACATGGGCTACTTTTTATCAACACACCACACAGGCGAAGTTTATATAAAACTGTAACCTGATTGACTAACACACCCAGCGGTTAACGCACAGCAGACACTACCGAACTTCAAGCATCTTGAATCTTGAACCCTTGAATCTTGAATTCGCAGATAGGTACTTTGTATAGCTTAAATGAGCACAAAGAAAGGAATTTGAACAATTCCACCACCAAAGGTTTCCCCCTTAATATAATAGGGGTTCAAAGATTCTATGGAATCCGTCAGTTTTGAAGTTAGACTTCTAAAATTTCGGATGTAAGAGTAACCCATTGTTTAAAAAAATTAAATTATTTATTTAAAATGATCTGTCACGAAACTTTATGTGGCGGACCAAATTCCAGGCGAGCGAAGCCGAGGGCAAAAGCTTGTGTTAATATAGAATAGTAGCAAGTGATGACTCAATCCCTCTTAGTATCCGCCATGCTTCTTTTCTTTCCATATTCAAACCCTTGTTTTATAACTGTCTTCGGAGGTTTAGTTATTTCACTAAAATAGAGCCAAAAACTCAAAAAGAAACACCATTATTTATTATAATGCAATTGGGAAAAACCACAATCCAAAGCCTTATGTTTCAAAAATACACCCACTTACCAGTCGACGTTTCGCCTATTCAGGCATTATCAACACACCAAAAACAAAAAGGGGGTTATGTGAATTACATCTCGAAGAAAAAGGTGCAATACATCCCAACGATCAACAGCCCAAACAGGCTCCAAACATGAGACAGCACCCCACCACCAAGACGTTCAACATACAATTGAACGAAAGTAACACGCAACCAGCTGGGAAGATTATAGAATCAGTTATTTCCTTAAATAGATTAGTTTTAAAAAATGGCTTCTATAGTTTTGTATTTTTCTTGTAACTACGTTACATTATGTAAAGTTATTCATCTTATTTTATCATAATCGTAGCTTATTTTTTTATTCAATGTGTATTTATTCTGTTTTGTTGGTTAGAATCTTGTTAATAAATTTTTTATTTACCTTTTGGACAATTTTATAAGTAATTTATGATTTGTGTTATGTAGCCTTCCGGTTAGATGCATATTATGATCTATGTTTGTCATTCTATATGGACCTAGTAACAGAGTTACATTACTTATCTATTCTATTCTACGTATATATATCTGTATTGATACTGTTTTAAACCCAATATCGGTTCATCATAGATCTTCCATTGATGTACGGCATTGCCCCGAAAACTCTTTTAGCTACCCTCAATGAATCATTTTTGCTTTTCCAACACATCACTTTCCAAACTCTCTTCGGAGATTTGGTTATTTACTGAAATAAATCAGTATTAAATAATAATAGACATTTGACTTCATTACTTTATGTAAATAAATTATTACTTTGGTAATAACTTAAGGGAATAAAAGCCTTACGCTTTTATTTATTTATTATCTTTAGTTGCTAAGTATTTTATCACGAAATGTTATTTTGTTGTAATTACTTTCTCGGCACTTTAGTAAATACTTTATAAAACCTGTACCACTACAACCCGTGAACGGGTCTGGGGTACAGAAATGGTTGAGACTGTACTGTTTCATGTACGTTTCTGCAGGGAGGTGATTTGTCATAGATCACCTTTTTTTTCCTCCCTTATTTTACCAACTTTATAGAGGCTGAGTGAGCTCCAGGAGGGTCCTGGATCCCATACGATCCATTTCAGACTACGAACAGACTAAATAAAAGTCTTGCCTTCAGCGGTATTTGAACCAGAATTTCCCGCTTGGCAACTCAGCTCTACCACTGAGCCACTCTGCTCCCTAGTGAATACTTTATGATTTGTATTATGCAGCCTTCTGATCGAATGTATATTATGTTCTATTTATGTGTACTATTCTATTCTACGTATATATATATGTATTGATACTTTTTTAAACTTAATATCGGATCATCTCATTTCTTCTTCCTCAAGTCGATGAATAAATACGAGATTGCTACGATTTCCTTTAGCTACCATCATCTGATCATTTTAGCTTTTAATCTGTATTAATACTGTTTTAAATCCAACGTCGGATCATCACAGGTCCTCTTCCTAAGTCGCTTTCCAGCATCCTTCCATTTCCGGCGACCCGGCGCTATAAGGCAGATGAGAGGGGATGAAAGGAGAACTGGCGATAAGAGCGAGACATTAACATATGTTAATAGATGCGATTAGCATACAGCCTCTCTCAAATCTATTGTTCCATTGATAGGCCATTCCTGAGTTGTGGGCTTCATGGCTTATGCAAACATTACCCAGCTGGACAATATATTCGCTAATTGGGGCTGCTAACTCAGAGAGCTAACCAGTAACTCACGCCTTCTATGGGGTTTTGAATATCTGTTTGTACCGGAATCATTACGTTTTTACGATATGGAGATTAGACACCGATTATATCCAATATAAAACCATGCAACTATCCAGAAAGGGTGTTAGATCATTGTGGTATTCCGTACTTGGTAGAAATTGTACTCTTTTTAAACCAACTGCTGTACATAGAAGTGATTTGATCCAGAACACGCTCAACCACCAGGTTTTTCCTACTATCAAGAGCACCAGCTTTATAGAAGATGGGGGAACCTCAGGATGGTCTGCAGATCCCAAAGGCGATTATCAAATACAATAAATAAATTGTTTAACTGTCAACACTATCTGTTTTATTATTATTTTCTTCATGATGTGGGTTACTGCCTTTTGGCACTAAGTAGTTTATAGTATACACTTATACATTTTAGCCTTCATAATTACCTTACTGTACATCTTTATCAATTTTTTTGCCTGTATTCACCTTCTTTTGGTTTATCTATATTTAAAATGTTTTAATATATTTGTACCGTTTTCTTATATTGTCTGTATTTTGCATATAGCCCTGAAGAAGGCCTACAGCGTAGGTCGAAACGTTGGCTATCAATAAAAAATTCTCAAATCACTTGAGAATTTCATTCACTGACCTCTACCCGGACCAATTTCTTCAACATACCATAAATAAATATCTGTACAATAAATAAATAACCTATACGATTAGAATCCCTGTATAAGTTTCAGTACATGTTAGAGACTGTAGGGTTTATAAGCCAAAGGTTAAGGAGGGAGGTTTTTTAGCCGAAATCACACTTAACCGCAGGTTTTTCCCCAGAGCACAGACCTCATTCATTGTTGGGCCCCTGCAGATTCTCCCGATACAGGTTAGATACGAAAATCAAAAAAGGCGACGTGTCACATTAATCCCAAATTCAAAATTTCAATGGTGAGCAAGAGTCATTGACTGCAGGTAAGCTACTGCAACCGTTTATGGGTATTGAATTAAGTACATGGTAGAGACCGTTTTGTTAAGCCAACAGTTGTGCAGGGGGATGTGATATACTCATGGAAAAATAGAATAGAAAATAATGCGAATAATAATTTCGGGCAGTTATAATGTTAGTGCTTAATACTTTAATGTATCTATGTAAGGATAGAATGTGTATGCAGTGAAGTCGTATGATCGATGCCACTCATAAAATTCTTGTTTATTATTTTAACACCCATTAAAGTGTTATAATAGAACAAAGGCTGATCGAGCACAAGGAGAATCCCCATTTCTATAGCTGCTAGTAGATTATATCATTTATCTGCTACATCAAAACACCGAAGTACCGCATATATTTTCTTTTTAGTCTTATATTACGTCTTATTTTCTGTGAGGGCTTCTTCTTTATCGGCTTGTATCAACGCCATTAGACAGAATTACATGAAAAAATTTATTTCTGACTCGGAACCTTATTGTGAAGTGCATTAATTACAGAGCCGGGTCCAGAGGGAACAGCTGACAGGCAGTGAAAAGGTCACTCCGAGCCAGTCATAGAGATGAAAGCTTCCGCTATCTCGTTAGGCCTCTCTCTCTCTGATTTGCCTTTCGGAGCAGGGACTGTTGGCGAAACAGTTCACTGGCCAGGGTATCCAGGCTAGGGAATGGGAGGAGCAATTAGAAGAAGAGGAACAATCCGGGAAGACTTTGAAGAATAGAAGAAGAGGAGGGTATTAGATGGTACCATGTCAAAGGATATCCAGCCTGGAAGCATCCAGTAGCTACACTATATGATAAATTTAAATCTAAAATCTAACACGCAAAATAAGGTATACAGCTATTAAAATGTAAATTATCCTCATACAAGACTGAAAAGACATGAAACTGCTCGACGTTTTCGCCTACTTAAACATTTACTGGACAAACATTCAATTAACTACAAAAGACTCATTTACATGACAGTTATCAGACCTATTTGGACATACGGAGTTGAGCTTTGGGGCTCTACTAAACCATCCAATTCATCTCGTATCCAATCCTTACAATCCAAAATCCTTCGTAAAATCCTCAATGCTCCTTATTATGTCACAAACAAACTCATCCAGCATGATCCTTATATCCCATATGTTGCTCATTTGGCCCAAACTAGATACCTATCCTTCCATGAAAAGCTTCATACACACTTGAATCCGCTGGTCTCTCAACTTGCTTCCTATACTATTCCTTCGAGGCGTCTGAAAAGAAGATGGCCTCGAGACATTCTACTATAGAACTTTATTGGAGTGCTATCAATGGGTAGTTTCTCCACAAGTGTTTTTTTTCATGTCCTTTGTTCATACAGCAGATTTACTTGATGTAATATAATTACAGATGTAAATATCAACAAATTATTCTAAAAAAAAAAATATATATATATATATATATATATATATATATATATATATATATATATATATATATATATATATATATAAATGACAACGAAGCAAAGCACGAATGTTATTTTTTTTTAATACTGATTGCGGATTCATTAAAGTAACTTTTCCTCGAACGCCCTCGCATGTGTGTTTTTTAATTTATTCAATATTCGTCCGTCATACTACACTATTCTTGGCATATAACGAATTAGCGTTAGCATGTTTAAGTAAATAGATTTGTTGCTCTATTTCGTATTGAATACTGTAAGAACTTTAAATTTTTAAAAAAATTATAAATTACATATTAAACATTAATGTTACAGAAGCTGGCTTAATTTTTCACAAATCTCGCTAATCACCTTCACCCTAGGTCGGAAACCAATGACCTTCTGTTCTCCTGCATCCATTAATAGTCCACTGACTCCTGTAGAAAAAATTCAATACTTAGGATTACATGTTGACGAACGTTTCACTTGGAATCCTCATACTAGACTGAAAAGACAAGAAACAGGCAACTGCAACACTTACTAGACAAACGCTCTAAGCTCCCAATTAATTACAAAAGACTCAATATACATGACGATTATAAGACCTATTTTGACTTACGGAGTAGAGCTTCGGGGTTCCACTAAACCATCTAATTTCTCTCATATCCAATCCTTACAATCCAAAATCCTCCATAAAATCCTCAATGCTCCTTACTTTGTTACGAATAAAGTCACCCATAAAGACCTCAATGTTATTCTAAGGCGAATAAACTATTTGACTGCTACCACTGGGTAGTTTCTCTACTTGTCTTAATTCATGCCATTATGTTCATTCCAGCCATTTTTATTTACTTGTATAATTACAACACCTATATAAATTTCAATAAATAACATTTTTTTTAAATTACACGAGGTATGTAATTGGCTTTGTAGACATTAGTCAGAACATAAACCCATTCATTACCTTTGTTGTTAAGACAAAACAAACACTTAAATTGGATTCAGAAGGTGAAACAGCTGATCATTACTATTCATTTTCTTAAGCCGATTCTGAAAAACAAATGCATTGAATTGTAAGCCTGTGTATCATATCTTAAGCCCTTGTGGAGTTTTAGCAGTATTAAATACATTATGTTTGCACATGTCTCACACATTAAGTTTAATAGGGTAATTACTTAGTTTTAACATTGTATATTAATATTTTAATAATTGAGGACGATGTAACAAGAATAATCAGTCATTATTGCACATGTTTATTATTTTATATAAAACAAATGAGGGTTTATCAGATAAAGATCTTCCGCTAGACTTACAAATACATGTAGTTTTTTTTCTTGGCAGGAGAATTTATTTGCATAGAAGGTATACATCTTTTATCATAGGAGTTTATAATTGCCAAATGCATTTTAATGCTTTGTTATTTCGATTTATTGATTTCTTTTAAATATGGGTTAGTTGAAATTTGGTAAGGGAGCAGGGTTTAAAACATTGTGATAGATTAATTCTGTTATAACTGATGTTGCCTGTGAAATCCGGAGACCTCCTATGTTTCATCATCATTAAAGTGGGTACCTTTAATTTCGGGGGGAAACGTGACAGTTGCACATAGCCTTGCACAACCGCTGGTTTGAAAGAAGTACCGTTGTTAATAAACACTGAGCCCAAAATATTGTGCATGGATTTTTTTCTCCTTTCGATGGCATTGGACACTTCCATACAGCCAGATTAATAAGTAAGAATGAAGAAAATATTTACATATTTTTTTTAAAATTTATTTATTGATATTTACAACTGTATTACAATTATACAACAAGAAAATAGAATGCATGTTACATAATGACATGAGCTTAGAGCGTTTGTCTAGTAAGTGTTGAAGTAGCCTGAAACGTCGTGCGGTTTCTTGTCTTTTCAGTCTTGTATGAGGATTCCAGGTCAATCGTTTGTCAAGGTGCAACCCTAAGTATCGGATCTGTTCTACAGGTACCAGTGGGATATTATTAAAGGATACTGAAGGGCAGGAAGTCATTGGCTTTGACAAGGTAAAAGTGATTTGATGCGATTTTTGAGAATTTATTTTAATCCTCCAGTTTTGACACCATTCTTCAAGATAAGTGATATGAGATTGGAGGCTTTGGGATGCAATAACTGGATTGGTGTTGACTGATAATACACATGTATCATTAGCATACGTGGTAAGGATAGTATTAGGATGAGTCGGGATGTCAGCTGTATAAACTGGTTAAAGGATTGGACCAAGGATACTACCTTGAGGAATTTACATATTTGTGTTTTAAATACATTTTTTTATTGATTTAAAATAATTCAATATGGAGCTTACCTAATCTCTTCCGCTTAGTGAAATTATTTCTTTGTATGAAATGTTATTTTTCTTAAGATCTTGTAGAAATTTTTTTCTATGAGGTGTATACATTCCATAAGGATAAAGAGTTCTCAATTATTGCAGTTTTGGCATGCGGCCGATTCCGAAATGGTGCAAATAACTGTTACATAAACCGTGATGTTTTTTTTTTGTCCTGTTTATTTAAATTGATATTTGAAAACCATGTCCTGCGTGAGATACTAGTAAATACGGATTTATAATACTGCCCTGTAGTAGAAAGTGAATATTGATTCTACCGTGTTGTTCATGGATTGTAGTGGTAGAGGTTTATCATATTTAAATTACATTATATTATATATTATTCTTTCATATTTTTTATCGAAAGTATTACTTTTGGGAGTCCCTATCAATTTCTAGGGAGATGTATCCTTCTTCTTACGCCATTATTTAAAACAAAATAACTTAGTCATTCATTCACGTGAGTAAATTAAAACCTTTTTCCAGTCATATATTATTTTTCTTTATTTTAAAAACGTTTCAACAATTCCATGTCATTCTCAATTTACATTATTTTTAAGTCCTTTTATTTATTTAATTTTAAAAATATTCTCTAAAAATTTTTTTTGTTTTATAATTACATTTTCAACCTAAAAATAAAAGACAAATCAAATAAATACATAATTTTACATACAAACATGTCCCAAAAATACTGAATAAAATATAGATACCTTTCCGGCTGATTGTCATATAATTTAAAACAAAGCTTAGAGTTATAGTGTACTCCATGGTCAATTAACAATTTTTGAAATTTGTACTTTGGACTGTTTTTGATTATTATTATTAAAATAGTATTGCATAGAGAGGGAAATAAGATAAAAAGGAGATTTTTAGAAGCATTATACATAAATGACAAAATAGATAAGGTGGTAAATGATAGGAAGGAATCTAACGAAATAAGCAAACTATACTCATCAGTGATTTTAGGGTTGAAAATGAAATAAAGAAATATAGAAGTCTACACTTATTAGATAACACAGATAACATAACCTTCTCAGGAACCTCATAGCATTGTTTTCATTTTCCAATTTCTTAATTCATACAATTAACTTTTTAAAATAAATAAAAGATATAAAATAGATCAATATAGATAGAAAATTACTAATTTATATTAACTGACCATTCATGATGACTATATATTGAAGAAGAAAATAAATTAAAATACTATTTTAATAATAATAATCAAAAACAGTCCAAAGTACAAATTTCAAAAATTGTTAATTGACCATGGAGTACACTATAACTCTAAGCTTTGTTTTAAATTATATGACAATCAGCCGGAAAGGTATCTATATTTTATTCAGTATTTTTGGGACATGTTTGTATGTAAAATTATGTATTTATTTGATTTGTCTTTTATTTTTAGGTTGAAAATGTACAAAATTATAAAAAAAAAATTTTTAGAGAATATTTTTAAAATTAAATAATATAAAAGGACTTAAACATAATGTAAATTGAGAATGACATGGAATTGTTGAAACGTTTTTAAAATAAAGAAAAATAATATATGACTGGAAAAAGGTTTTAATTTACTCACGTGAATGAATGACTAAGAAAGATGTACTCCAGTTACAAAAACAAGATAATTAAAACAAAATAACTATGAACTTAAAAAGTCGAAGCCCAAGATCGCGGGTTCGTAGCCCGGCAGGTGGTTTTTTTTTTTAAGGGAATAAAAAATCCTTAGTTACGCCGTCCTTCGGAAGGGACGGGAGTCCCGAGGCTGTACGATGTCAAGTACTCGTTAAAATTCGCTATCTTAATAAAACCTGGATAGGCAAAATTTAGAGCTCCCACTGTAGCATCGTCCGATTAGCCATAGCAGCATAAAGTGACGTTAAATGAACAAACAAACTTAAAAAGTCGTGATATTAAAAAGTAGACTTTTTTTTATCAATTGGTAGTTTTAGGATCTTTTTAAACGGAGTAGCAAATCCGCGATTAAGCCAACCATCGGAGGGAACGTAACATGGCGAGCCTTAGCCTGTTCGATCTCAGGTACTCGTTAATGATTCCTGTCCGAATTATATCTGTAGTCCACAGTCCGACCGGATTAGATTGGCCATAACAGCATGAAGTGGTGTTGATTCACTTTTTTTTATAATTAATGCTTTTTGCTTTTTTTTTTTTTTGTGAATTTTCTTACAATAAATTTAAAATAATTCAAAGTAAAGTAAAATAATAAAATAAATAATAGAAAAAATTATGCAAACGTATTTAAAAGGTCTCAATAAGGCAGACGAACTCAGGATGTAGTGTCCATGAGAGGCCGTGCCGGGACAACCCGGCGAAGACTTAGCTTTACGTGATCCACGACCGGAGTGTGAGATCATCCCGTCTATTCTTTGGCCAGCTGCTCTTCGGGCTAAAAAACTACTGTATAGGATTTCACAGCAGCTCTTTTAAGGCCCAATAATGTATAACCATCAACTAGCTTTCGTAAACACATTTATCCACATCTGCCAAACACTGCGACAGAAACCAGTTGAGGATGTTAAGTTGTTTTCGAAGTTAGAATTGGCGTGGAGTGAACTGTTTTAAAATTCATGAGGGAATGAAAGTTTTATGGGATTAAATACTTGGGGGGGGGGGGAGGGCTAAAGGGCATTCATCCTACATATACTAAGTTGTAGATTGTTAATAATATTTTTTATGTTTGTTTTAACTTCTTGATTTTATTAGCATATGTAATTTATAATGCTATGGTAGGATACAATATTGAAACAAAAAGCTAGTACGGATGCAAGATAAAACTGTCAGAATGCTGTTTGGAATTTAATTATTGCCATGTTATATATATATATAGTCTTGAAAGATTAAATGCATATACATAAATAAGTATATTTTTGTAGCTTTGTTCGACACATAAAGAAGCCTTTTATCAATGTAAGAAGTTTTTACTTTTACTGTTTCATGGACAACGGTTCTGCAGGGAGGTGATTTGCCCTATATCACGCTCAACCACCAGACTTTTCCCCTTATTTTGAGTACCCTATTTTAATAACATTTTATAGAGGCTGGGTGAACCTCGGAGGGTCCTAGATCCTATATGACCCATCTCCGGCTGATAATACACTAAATAAAAGTACTGCCCGCAGCGAGATTTGAACCAGGATTTTCGGCATGACAACTCAGTGCTCTACCACTGAGCCACTCCGCTCCCCTTCTTTATAAATCCAATTAAAGCACATTAATAATTTATTCGAACTTTTGGAATTTAAACAATGACAATATCAACAAAAAATGGTATTTAAAAAAACATTGTTTTGTTATACCAAATATTACTATTCGTTGCTTTAGTAAACACAAAATCATATTTGCAAAATTGAATTTTTTAGACGTTTTGTATGTTATACTAATTATCATTTCCTATTTAAGGTCACATCTTATTTTATTATCAGTTCCGCAGTATTAAAAGCGTTTCCTGGATAGACTTTTGTATCTGTTTTTACTAAATAAAAAATGTCTGTACATTTTACTAACAAAAAAAAAATGTAATTTTGTAGATACATTTTTTTACGTCACTAAGGCGGGTTATTATACTAAGATAAATTGAACTTGTTCGAGAGGACTACTTTTTTGTAAAATACATCTTTGTATTATGTTACATGTAACTAGAACTACTTATGCCTAGTTGAATACAAGTTCCGTTAATAATAAAACAAGGAACCGGTTACTTTTGTAATAGTTCGATCCCTTGTTTCGTTCCAGGCGACTGGTGATAAATGTTTTAGCCCGATAGATGTAACGTCCCAGAACGCATTCGTTTACTGTCACCAATTCCTTTATGGATGACTTCTCTCCTCCCATTGCTAGTACAGAATTATACGTTACATGGCCAAGTTCAACTTAATTTAAATCGAATCCGATGTGCTTTTTTATGTTTTGTAACGCTTATCGTCTTACTTATGTAGGGCATTAAGAAATTATTTAAATCCGAGACCCATTAACTGCACTGTTTATCAGAGTTTAAACTAGATACAAGGAGAGGTAAATATTTGAGAACATGAGTGAACTGAAAGCTTGAATTTCAATTTTAATTTTGAACTTATTTATATAAATGCAAAAACATTTTTTTAAAAAATTCTAACAAATATAAAGTAAAGGAATGAATTACAACAATTCAAAGTTTCTTGTTTCTTTTTCTACCAATAATTTTTTATATGATGGAGACAAAATTTCTCCAATATTTAAGTTCTTGTCTAGGGAGAAATGTTGTCCCATAGAAATGATAACAATGCTAATAATAATGCTTGTGCAGCCCATTATATATTTGATTAATATATATATATATATATATATATATATATATATATATATATATATATACTACTTGAAAATGTATATAATTATTGTCGAAGTTACTATATATGTGAAAATCAGACTAATGTTAATTGTTTAAATTTACAAAATTACAAAATAATTGAGACCATATTGATTTAGAAATTGATCAAAGAACAAAGTTATCCCAAAGTCTTGAATTTTTATTATTTCGGCGCTCGTCACGACTGTCTATTTATTTATTTTTTTTTTTAGGTTTTTGAGTACCATATCGAGTTTAAATTTAAAATAAAATTGAAGGTTCTATTATTCACAGTTGTAAATGAGGAATCGGAACGAAGGATAGATCGGAATGTAGAAGGCCTCCTTAAAATAAAGTTTCCCAACACAGTTTGACATTTAGCTCGATTATTTTAGAGTGTTGTCGATCGAAGGGAGAGATTTGTTGCCAAGTTGCAATGGCCAACATCCATGATTCCGGAGGGTGGATTCTAGATTTGTCACAACCTCATGGCCTCTTCTCGCAATTGTTTGAATCGTTTGGACTTAAAAAAAGGTTTCGATCCACTTGTCGTGAAAATAAAATGATGAAATGATAATAGTAAAGCTTAACGAACCCGTCTGCTGTCCACAGACCACTGCCTAAACCCGTAAATAAAAAGTTTAATGAAATTTGCAAGGCATTATAATAATACATCAAGTACGAATGAAAGATATGTCAAGGCATGAGATAAGGGAAAGTAGATAGATGACCTAATTGAACTGAAATTACAAATTCAACTTAGAAGTTCACGAGGACATCTTTTCAGACACCTCAAAGGATTATCAGGAATTGAAGAGGTTGCTAGGTTTGAAACTAGTGGGTTTGAGTGGGAATGAAGTTTGTTATGAAAATATTGATATCGGGTTCTGTTAAAGTCAGCAACAAATGGGACATTGAAGTCATAATGATACGAGATGAATTCGATGACTTAGTGGAGCCTCAAAGACTCCGTAAGTCCAAATGGGTCCTATAATATGTCATATACATGAGTCTAAATAAAATTTTATTCGGCACTTTTCAGATATGTGGTTACTCTTATGAAGGAGCGGTATAATGATGCCATCACGCAATAGTACATGCTATGGTTTATGTGTAAGCAATACAACTATATACATATACATATATATATATATATATATATATATATATATATATATATACATATATATATTATATATATATATGTATATATATATTTTTTTTTTTTTTTACTTTTCTTGACTGTTATGGAAATAATATAATATTTAAATATTTGACTGAAACTCAAGACTTAAATATTATATTATATATATATATATATATATATATATATATATATATATATATATATATATATATATATGTTTGTGAGTCAACATGCCAAGGGTTTCCCACATTTTGAAAAGAAGAAAATTTCAGGAATTAATAAAAGCAGTCGTCCTTGGCTGGCAGAATTGACTGCGTCCCACTTACCACGCAAAAAAATTTCCTCTGAAACAAGAAACAGAATTCACATTAAGAAAATTCATAGAAACGATAATTACTCAATGAAGCTGTTATGACGTGGGAAACATTAATTATTTATAGATTTGGAGCTTCAGGTATATGTTCCGCAAGTTGTCGCTTCAAGTTAAGGCATAAAACTTTTTAACATTCGTTTCTTTTTTAATATTCTCGAAAATAAAAATAATTTTATTACACTGAATATATACAGGGTGTCCCATTTCAAGTGGATCAAATGTTTTTAACTTTTAAACGAAACAGAATTCAGAAAAACGATTTAGGTAAAAGTTGTAGTTATTCAGGCCTAGTTTGAAGAAATAAAAAAAAAATTTTGGTTTTCACTTTAAGTGGTCAATATTCAAAAAAATGCAGTTTCCTGTTGACCAACATTTATTTTTATTTTTCTGAAATGTACAATCCAAAACATGGAAAAAATGTTCTTCTACTTGACCTATGAAAGATAGAAAAAAATGGTACATACATTTTTCCATGTTTTTTGTATTGTACATTTCAGAAAAATAAAAATAAATGTTGGTCAACAGGAATTTTTTGAATATTGACCACTTAAAGTGAAAAACCAAAAAATTTTTTTTATTTCTTCAAACTAGGCCTGAATAACTACAACTTTTACCTGAATCGTTTTTCTGAATTTTGTTTCGTTTAAAAGTTAAAAAGGTCCACTTGAAATGGGACACCCTCTACAAAGTATAATTAATGACTGTTTTCATTTTAAAAAACACATTGTGTTTAGGTTGTAACACGAAATATTTTTTTAATATTAGTTTCGCATGTTTCCACTTCGAGTTAAGTCACAGCAAATTTTAACTTTTCATTCATTTATGTGTGTGTGATGTTATGTATGTGTTGAAACGTTCATTTCTTGATGAAATTATTATAGAAATATATAAATTTCCGGTAATACATTATTTTTGCTTTACTAAAACTTATGATTATTTTTACTGTCGAGAATATTAAAAAGGAAAGTTTAAATCTTGTTTTGAGTTAACTCGAAGCAACACCCTGCGAATCCGGTATTCTTTTTTGAAAATCCAAACTAAAAAAGAATTCATAAAAAAAAAAAAGCTACATGTGAAATGCACTGAAATTGAGTTTTTTTCCTGCATCTCTGCAACCCGTGAAGGTTTCGGAATCAGTACATGGTAGAGACTGTTTTTAAGAGAACGGTTGAGCAGGGAAGTGATTTGTTAGATATCACGCTCAATTGCCAATTCCTCCTCCCGAATAAGTGTACCAACTTTATATAAATGTAAAAACCTGTTTTTGTAATAATTAAAAATGAAAAAAAAAACCTGACACTTATTTGAGAACTCCCTAAATACATATAAGAAACCTGTCAGTCGCTCGTGGACAACATAAATTATATTAAACCAGGATAACTAATTTAAAAAACTTCTTCGTTTTTATAATGTTCACTTTCAATTGACAGGTTTGTTGTGTTCATTAATATTCCACGAAACTGGAAAGGTAAATTGATGAAATTAATTTCCGCGTGAATAAGGAGCAAATAAAAAAAAAAAACAGCACGTGCTGCAAACTTGTTATTACAATCATCGATTTTATCTATATTTTTTTAATACAATTATAGGTTTTCTAATTTTTTATATGTCCATTTAAAGTATTCCAACTACATATATGCCTATCTTCTAGTCAAGTTATGCTTTGTATGCACAAAACTCCACGTCGACGAACTTACAAATATTAGAAGATTGTTAATTACTTCAATAATAAATATATTTATCCAATATGGTTAGAATTAGTAATTAGTATTAGTATACACATGCTAATTTATGTATATGTATATGTAATTCAATATAGAGCGCAGAGTGGCTCAGTGGTAGAGAACTTAGTTGCCATCCCGGAAATCCCGCTGCGGGCAAGACTCTTACTTTGTTTGCAGCCGGAGATGGATCATATAGGATCTAGGACCCTCCTGGGGCTCCCCCAGACTCTATGTAATATTATAAAAACAGGGTACATAAAACTCACACATATCATTTAGTTGATTATAGACCATGACCATTAACTACTATCTATATAGAGCTATAACATTAACATCAGGGATTAACATTATATAGGAGTAACAATTTTATTATTAACAATAATTCAATGATGACGAGATATTATTCGGGAAGCCACATTTATATATAACCAAAATAAGGGTGGAAAATCTGGCGCTTGACCGTGACCTTAGGATAAGTCAACTCTTTGCAGAACCCTTGTCCATGACCCGCTCACGGGTTGTAGTGGTACAGGTTTTTTTTTAATTCAATATACTTAGATTTATAATTCAATCCGATCAAAAAAGGTATAAATATAACAAGGGTGCAACATTTTTGTATCAAGTATATTTTAAAAAAAAGAAAGAAATATTTAATCAAATATTATTTTCAATTTTTATTATCATCTATCATTTTCCTCATTAAAGTTGTATTTTTAAGATATTTTCATAATGACTAATTTTACGAATATCGGTCAGTAAAATATTTACAATTAACATCCCACTCTTTTTTACGAAAAAAATTATATATATATATTATTGGTTTCTACTTATCTTGATTGTTATGGATATTATATGTTATTGTTCTTGAGTTTTAATCTCAAGAACCATTATATATATATATATATATATATATATATATATATATTCGCAGTATATTTTAGGTGTAGGAAATCGGTTTGTAGAGCAGTTGAAATATTGGAAACAGGCTGTCCGAGCTGTGAGTTAGTTATCAGAGATCTGGCGGGGGGCGAGGCCTCCTTGTCATGTCTTCGCGAACTGTAGAGGTCCTTGTAAGGATTTATTTTGTTTTTCCAAAAGTGAAAGTTCTCTAAAGCGAGATAAATCTCTGTCTTGGGCCACCTCCAACCGAATTCTCCAGCCCTTCAGGCCTGTCGGTAATTGCCGTGTCATTAAGAGGAATTCCAGATTATTGAATGATTAGTTCTCTACAAATTTGGTGTAATTTTACATAAAACGGTTTGTAATCTTCTATAATGATTTAGAAAATATAATTTCTTAGATTTCTGTGGTCCGTCTTCCAGTGTGGCTTTTTTCTTCGTATACATCTACAAGGAAATGTTTTAGCTTGTCAATAACATCATAAGACTTTAGTATAGAAATGTGCTGCACAAAGTACAGTTAATAACTAAAATAGTTACGTTTCGACAATAATTAATTAATTAATAAGATCACCTGTGGTCTAGTGGTTAGCGTAACAAACTACTAAACCCAAGATCGCTGGTTCGTAGCCCGGCAGGTGGCCCTAGGATTTTTTTAAGGGAGTAAAAAACCCTTAGTTGCGCCGTCCTTCGGAAGGGACGTTAAACGGGGGTCCCGAACCTGTAAGATGTCAGGTACTCGTTAAAAATCCCTATCCTAATTAAACCTGGATAGGCAAAATTTAGAGCTCCCACTGTAGCATCGTCCGATTAGCCATAGCAGCATAAAGTGACGTTAAATGAACAAACAAACAAACATAATTAATTAATTAATCTCAGTCATATTTAGCACACGGTTACAGTTCATCTTCTATAAACTTTTAAAGAGTTTTACCGATATCATTTCGTTCCGTCAAAAGTTATAACACCTAAAAACTAATTTTCCAATAGGGTTATTTGAAAATTAGTAAAAAATAAAAATTTGGTTATTCGTAAAGCAAAGTATTTCTATTGTAATGATGGTATTGAAATTATTTTATTAACCATTAGAAATTTTTTGTGCTTAAAACTTTTTTTATTTTAACTTGTGTCCTTATCCCATAAAACTTCAAGTTCAAACAGAGTGCAACTCAAAATATGACTTCATTAAAAAAAAATTATTTTGAAAATGGAATATCAGTTGTGTCGTTCCTGAATTAAAAAGTTTCAACTAGTAAAATTGCTACTGTAGGCTTTTCTCAAAGATGTCAGTATTTCAGTTATGTGATGGAGCGGTATGTGACAATTGTTTTAACTGCTGTAGGTATTGCTATATTGGCTTTACTGCCCAAGCTAAGATCTCAGGGAAAAGTCAGATCCTGTGATCTGAATATAATTAAATACTAAAACAGGATGCCACCCTGAGATCGTTATACTTAATATATAGTAATTTTGTGTTATTAATAAATAAGAGACACATATACTCTTCTCCAAAGGTTAACGTGGTTGACTGACAAGGAGTTGTTTATTAAATAAGAATAATTACACAGGCCAACAAAAAAAACCTTTTTGAAAACTTTTTTAATTTTAATAGCTGATCTTCATAGATTTTTATGTGCTGAATCCAAATCTGCTCGTAGTTTTTATGTATCACCCTTAGTTTCCAAGCAAAATGTATTTTATTATATAGTCTAATACCCATTTACAGTATATAGGGAAATCAATGAAACACTGTAGAATCGTAAAAATGGTTTGTATTTACAGTAAAATACTTGGAATAGTAATTTTATGTGATGATACAAGGTTCACTTGTCAACTGGAATTGGTTTATATTTTCTTTCCCTTTTTTCCTTGAAGCTTCTTGTGTAGCTTTTCCTGCGATGAATAGCTTGCTGAACTTCCCGGTGAAGTGACCAACAGTAATCCCCCATCATGTTGGTATTCCAGCGGCCCTGGTAACGTTTTTCCATCACTTTAACGTCCTGGTGAAAACGCTCACCTTGCTCCTCACTAACATCTCCTAAATTTTCCGGGAAGTAATCGAGTTGGCTGCTCAAAAAGTGAACTTTCAGGCTCATCAAACATCCTAACTGTTCAAATTTTTTTAACATGTTAGCAACAATAGCCTTATATTCTGGGTCTTTTTCATTTCCCAAAAACTTGGTGACAACTTGCTTGAATGAAACCCATGCTTCCTTTTCATTTGAGGTCATTGTGGATTCAAAGTTAACGTCAAACATCATTTTTCTAATATCAGGCCCGGTAAAGACGCCTTCTTTCAGTTTAGCTTCTGAAAGGTGTGGAAACTTCTGACAGAGATATTTGAAACAAAGCCCATCTTTAGGCAAAGCCTTTACAAACTGTTTCATGAGACCTAACTTAATATGTAGTGGTGGTAGGAGCACGTTTTTTGGATCTACAAGGTTTTTGCGTAAAATGTTCTTCTCGCCAGGCTTTAAAGACTCCCTAGCAGGCCAGTTCTTTCTGCACCAATGTTGATTCCGAGCTCTACTGTCCCATTCACACAAGAAACATGGAAATTTGGTAAAACCCCCTTGCTGACCAAGGAGCATGCACGTAACTTTCAAATCACCACATATCATCCAACCGTGTGCAGAATAACCTATTTTATTTAACACTATTTCTAGATTTTCGTAACTCTCTTTCATATGTACAGAATGACCGACAGGTACAGAGGCATACATGTTACCGTTGTGTGCTAAAACTGCCTTCAAACTATTTTTGGATGAATCAATAAACAACCTCCAATCTTCTGTTTTGTATTCAATTCCAAACTCATTCATTAAACCATGAATGTCTGAGCAGTACACCAAATCACCCTCTTGTTCAAAATACTTCGAAAATTGTTGTTCTCTCTTCCTATACACATGAATGCTGGTTCCAGCCGCCAGCAAGTTCTTTTCTTTTAGCCTAGAGCCAAGCAGTTCAGCTTTTTCTTTTGTTAAGCCCAGATCCCTAACTAAGTCATTAAGCTCGACCTGAGTGAACAATTTAGGCTCTACATTTTCTGTAACACATTGGAATTCTTCATCGTGTTCATCTAACTCCGACTGTACATCAGAAAATACTTCTGTTTCAATAGAATTTAAGTCCTCTGGTGGTTCCGGGATTGGCAAATCTACACCGTGCCCTACTGGTCGGATGGCGGACGGAAGGTTAGGGTAGCTTATTACCTTCTTGTTCTTAGAGTTATGACCAGTAATATCTACACTGCAAAAGTAACAGTCATCGGAATGATTTTTTGGTTCCCTCCATATCATGGGAACAGCAAATTTAAAGTGTTTTTTCTCTTTTTTTTGACCATTTCCTGAGGTCTTCAACACATACATAACATACCTTATGCGGTGCCCAAGGTTTATCCTGGTCTCCAAGTTTGGTTCCAAAGTATGCTAGATAAACCTTTTTCACAAAGTCTGTAATGTTTCTTTGGTGCTTTTTAATAACAAACTCACCACAAATATAACAAAAACTGTCAGCAGAGTTTTTACAGCCGCGATGAGACATTGCACTGAGCACATGTACAGGAAACGTAAAAGTGAGGTTATGTTGAAAATAAACAAAACATCAGCTGTTTAGCATGTGTTTCAGCAGTGCTGCCAACATCATCTTTGTTCATTAGACCTATTTTTTCATGTTATCTTAACTATGAAAAAGCTGTTAAATTCTAAAAATATTTCTTTATTTCATGAATTTAACTATAAAATGTGAATAAATGGTGGGTGATACAACTTTTTAAGCATCATATTTGGATTCAGCAACCTAAACAACATAAGAATAAGGTATTTTCATTAAAAAAGTTTTTTCATCGTTGGCCTGTGTTATAGAATAACATTACATTTATTGGTGCTGATCATGATTACAGACTTAATAAAACTTATACACTGCACGCAACAAAAGGGGGACTCTATATGTGACTTGCTGATTTTCGATCATCTCTCCACCTAGCTCCTTGCATCTTCAGTTTACCGCGTCTTCTAAACAAGGGGGGAGTTCTTGAAAGTAAAGGTAACAAACCCTAAGGATAATTTTACTCTACCTGGCCTAGGCCCCTTATTGTCACCTATAGCAGTATCATAGTGTCTAATTTAGTTTCTTTAATAAAAATAATAATGATAAAAATTATTATTATTTATTCAGTGACAAGTCCCTTTAGAATAGCAATACTGGCATTAATATATAAGCGATTATGTCTTAGAGTATAATATAATTACATTTAGATGATTGTTACAACATATTAATAAGTGAGAAAGAATTTAAAAAAAAAATCGAATTACCTCCAAAAAAAATATTTAAAAAAAAAGATCAGAAAAAAATTGTAAATAAGATAACAATAATATGAAGAAAAAATAGATAGTTGCATATGTAACTTTAAGGAAAATCGTGACCCAATTTTTCACAATATTTAAGCAATAACAATATTACTTTATCCAAAACTACATTGAATAATATTAGTGAGATCCCATATCCTTGTATTACTCCTCTTTTAATTAGGAATGTTTTCAAAATTTCTACAAAAATAATTGTTAGTAATATTACAGTTAATTTCACATGTATCGTAGCATAGCGATTTACTAAAAAAACATGATATATCAAGGTTGTATATTACTTTTAATTGTTAGATTGAACTCCTTGTCAGTTGTTATGCGAGTATCGAACCATCTGTTGTCAGATCGATGCATGAATCATGAAGGATGTAGAGATTGCCCCCAATGCAGTAAAACCCTTCAATTTTTCACAATGAGAAACAAACAAATGGCATGGCTCATAGAAAATTTATGGCATTAACTGGGGCTAATAACTGCGGTCGAACATAAGCTTAATAATCCATAAAACAAGTCGAAACCTCCATTTTATTAGGAATCCAATAAAAACATACTTGATTTGATTTATGATGGAGCGGAGTACTCTGTGGTAGAGCACTAGGTTGCCGTGCCGAAGGTCCAGAATGGGAGATTTTTCCCAGAATAGGGGTAAAATCTGTCGGTTAAGCGTGATCTAAGACAAATCATCAGACATATTTGGACATACGGAGTTGAGCTTTGGGGCTCTACTAAACCATCCAATTCATTTCGTATCCAATCCTTACAATCCAAAATCCTTCGTAAAATCCTCAACGCTCCTTATTATGTCACAAACAAACTCATCCGTCATGATCTTAACATCCCATATGTTGCTAATTTGGCCCAAACTAGATACTTATCCTTCCATGACAAGCTCCATACACACTTGAATCCGCTAGTCTCTCAACTTGCTTCCCATACTATTACTGATACCCCTCTGAGGCGTCTGAAAAGAAGATGGCCTCGAGACCTTCTACTATAGAACTTTATTGGAGTGCTTTTTTGTGAGTTTTTTGTTTTCATGCCATTTGTTTATATTAGCAAATTTACTTGTTGTAATATTATTACAGTTGTAAATGTCAATACATTAATCTAAAAAAATGTTTATTATTTTTTTTTTTATTATATAAGTAATTAATTCACTGCATTATCTCATCTCTCAACATATAGATATTACAAATGATGCTTAGCGAACCCAAAAGATGCAGATTCCACCAATATACCAAGCTTTGCTGACATACTTTCTTCCACGACCCGAAATCTGGCAGATTACTATTAACGCAATCCTCCCACCTAGTTCTCGGTCTACCCTTCGGACGCTTTCCAGTCAGTACAGCGCTTATTAAATTTTTAGGAATTTGTTTTTTATCACGTCCTGCAACTTCACAAGCCCATCTTAATCTTCGTGAACCAGGTGCATGCTTAGCAGTTCCGCGTTGTGTACTCTCCTAAATTCTGCAGTGGTATCATCCTTTATTAGACCAAATATTCTAGACAACACCTCGTTTTCGAATACCTTAAGACGCTAACATCCTTCAGTGTTACCATTCACATTTCAAATCCGTAAAGAAGTGTTGGATGGATGGTTTTATAAATTATACAGCTAATTTATAATAAATAATTATTTGAAATTAAACTTGATGACAGAGGCCAAAAATTTATACCTGTTCGCGTATCTGTGCTACATAATGCGATCATAAAATTATGAGAGGTTGTACTGTAGTAAACATTTAATGTTTACGAGCTGGAAATATAAAATTTTATTATCATTAGTATATAAGTAAACATTTTTTGTTCTACATAGTAAGTAAACAAGGTTTTACGTCAAAATCATTTGAATATGAAAGACATATATCGAAGTCATAAAAGTGTTAAAAGTCATAAAAAAAGATTCAATCACCTGATCTATTGAAAATCATTATAATTTTACATCTTGCCACCGATGGTAGTAGCGCTAGCAGTTTATAAATAAAATAAAACCTGTACAACTACAACTCGTGAACGGGTCTGGGATTCAGTACATGGTAGAGACTGTGCTGTTTCATGGACAACGGTTCTGCAAGGAGGTGACTTGTCCTAGGTCACTCTCAACTCCCAGATTTTTCTCCCTTATTTTGGGTACCCTATTTTTAAAACATTTTATAGAGGCTGGGTGAGCCTCAGGAGGGTACTAGATCCCATATGATCCATCTCCAGCTGCAAACAGACTAAATGAAAGTCTTGCCCTCAGCGGGATTCGAACCAGAATTTCCGGCATGTCAACTCAGTGCTCTACCACTGAGGCCTCTAAAAAATGATAATAATTATATAAATACATACATATTTAAAGCAGCCAAGGAACCAGTAAACGGGGAGTGAGAAAATATCAAATAATATAATAGTATCCACATTTTATTGCTCATAAACAATTCAAACACCAAAAAAGTCCGAAAGAAAACCAGAACGGCCAATAATCCAAAACTGTGACACTCAATAAAATTGGATACAGTAGAATTTATTTTTCTAGATTCTTTTCCGACTCTTGATTTGTACCGCGTGTTTTGCATAAGCTCGAATCCATTGGAATAACTTTTTCGATATATGTCACCATTCTGAAATATTGAATAATTTAATTATTCAAAAATGTGGCCATAATTTTTACGATATCAAGTTATATTGAGGCAGGCAGTTGGATAGAAATATCTCTGAGAATATTTTTATACTTGTCATATTCTATTTTTGTTGGTAGCTTTAAATGTAAATATAATTTTATTCTTAAATATATCCTTCGTTGATACATAAGTCGGGGTACGATTCAAAAAAATAAATAAATAACTTACATTCTCTTTAATTATTGATAATTAATAACATTAAGTAATAAAATATCATATAAATGCCTTCATACGGAATATTTCAGAGTAAGACAGCCAGTTTGTAGTTTGGATTCATCAAAATAGATATTTAATATTTTCAATATATATTTTTTAAAATTTAGTTATTGATATTTACAACTGTATTACAATAATACAACAAGTAAATAGAATACGTGATACATACTGACATGATAATGACAAGTAGAGAAACTACCAACTGGTAGTGCCCAAATCTAAGTCCAACTGAGAAGGTCACGTGGCCATCTTCTTTTCAGACGCCTCGGAGGATTATCGGGAATTGAAGAGGAAGCTAGGTTTGAAACTAGAGCGTTTGAGTGGGAATGAAGTTTGTTATGGAAGGATAGATACCGGGTTCGGGCCAAATCAGCAAAAAAAGGGACATTAAGGTCGTTATGGATGTCTTTATTCTTAACAAAATAAGGAGCATTGAAGATTTTACGAAGGATTTTGGATTTCCAATATATTTAAATTAATTTTTATAAAAATATTATTATAAACCATTATGATTATAAACAGCTCTGAGTCGTCATGCCGGAAATCCTGGTATAATCCCCGATGCGGGCAAGACTTTTATTTAGTCTGTTTGCAGCTGGAGATGGATCATATGGGATCTAGTACCCTCTTGGGGCTCACCCAGCCTCTATAAAATATTATAAAGGGCATAAAATAAAGGGGAAAAATCTAGCGGATGAGCGTGAACTAGGATAAGTCACTTCCTAGCAGAACCGTTGCCCATGAAACAGTACCGTCCCTACCATGCACTGAACCCCAGACCCGTTCACGGTTTGTAGTGGTATTGGTTTTTTTTTATGATTATAAATAAATACAAGCTATTTTTTTCTCTCTAAATGTTTTATCCTTTTTTTTTAGACTTTCATTCAAATATCTCTTGAACGAGTGGAACAATTTCTTTATTTTTTATTTTAAATTGGGTAAAAAATATCCCAAATATAATAGTATATAAATATCCCAGCCAGATATTTATTCAATCTGGATCCTACGGCATCAAAGACTTTCCTGAGGCTCACACAACCTCTATAAAGTGAGTACCCAAAATAAGGGGAAAATCTGGCGGCTGAGTGTGATATAGGACAAATCACCTCTCACCTTCTCAGCCCAGTCGTTGTCCAAGAAACAATACAGTCTCGAGGACGTACTAAACCCCGGACCCTTCACGGGTTCTAGTGGTACAATGTTTTTTCTATTGTTCGTTTATTACGAATGGAGGTAGGAGGATCATGCAAAGCCTTCTCAGGAAATTTTTTTCCAAATTATCTTTTCCTCTTTATTTTACTTCAATGCTTCTTTCTCTGACATTGCTATCCATTCTTCTACCTTGCTTCCAAAAATTGTTGTGTGTATAACGTCTCTTGATCCTAAATTTTCACTTTTTCTAAATTTATTTTTCATTGGCTCATCCATGGTGTGACTGACTCGACTTTTTGTAATTAACCATTCTATTGGCGAGTCTCGCTCGGGGAAGGCGATTCACTTGTCCATAATATTTTAATAGTCATTTTATTATACCTGCTGCCAGGTTTGAGATTTTTTTAATCGGTATCCTTATTCAGTTAATGTTAGATCTAAAATCATCCTCATAATATTGAGGTCCTTCGTTTAATATCTCTTCCAGGTCGTATTTTGTTTGGAGTTTGAGTGTTTCACTAATATACAGTGCCACAAGTTTACTTAATATGCAGTAGTGCCTGATATTCGAATGTAAGGAAATGCATTTTTAATTGTAAATTTCACTTGTGCTCAATGCCATATCCCATATAGTCCAGGATCCCTGGTACATTTTTGCACTTGATTACTATCAAGCTGAATCTTCGTGAATAGCTTCGTTTTGATGAGACGCCAAACAATTTCCTTTGCGAAAATTCTTGATTGTGGTAGCTAACAGAGGTAGCAAGGATAAGATATGTCGATTTGATGATTCTATAAAAATTTATTACTAAATGGTTTTTTTTTTTTTGTTAAATCTCAAGATAATTATCTAAATAATTTGAAAAAATATTTTTTTTACAAAATGTATAGTTTGATCAAAGAGTTCTCTCCTTCCAACATGTATCGATAACGAGGACATCAAACATTATTACTTACTTATTTTTTTTTTTTACTTAGGTAATCTTACTAATATTATAAATGTGAAAGTTTGTATTTATGTTAATTACTCATTCACGCAAAAACTACTGAATGGATTCGGATGAAACTTATTGAGTAAAATAGGTTATACATCATAGGCAACAGCAAGGGCAGATTTATGTGGGGGCACGGAGGCATGTGCCCGCCCCCGATATAGTACATAATTAAAGGTAAATCAGGAACTTAGCACCTTGAAATTTGTAGATAGGTTCTTTGTATAGTTTAAGAAAGAAGTTTGGATAATTTCACCCCAAGGGTTTCCCCTTTAATACAATAGGGGTTCAAAGGTTGTATAGAATCCGTCAGTTTTGAAGTTAGACATCTGAAATTTTGGATGTACCTTATCAGTAACTTATATTTAAAAAAAATAATTAAATTACTTATTTAAAATGATCTTTCACGAAACTTTATGTGGCAGGCCGAATTTCACGCGAGCGAAGCCGCGGGCATAAGCTAGTATTTATATAATTTAACAGTCATATTGTCCTACAAATTGCGTGGTACGTTATCCTTAAATTTTGGAGAATCATCAAATCGACATATTTTATCCTTGCTACCTCTGTTAGCTACCACAATCGAGAATTTTCGCACAGGAAATTGTTGGGCGTCTCATCGAAACGAAGCTATTCACGAAGATTCAGCTTGATAGAATTCAAGTGCAAAAATGGACCAGGGATCCTGGACTAATATGGTCTCTTCATTTTCTGTTGTCTAATTATCGCTCAAATTTTCTTTCTTCTCCTAGGTTAGTATTTATATCATTCCAGAATCATCCTTTTCTCTTTTTTTTTTTTACTCTCCGATACTATGGGACTAAACAGTAAAAATCCAGATAATTTTGAAAGAGGACAACTGAATATTTTACCAATCATTCATTTACGTAATTTAAATTATTGATTTAAAAGTTTTAAAATAATAAATTGTTTGAAATGTCGAGTTGAAGCAACAAACGCAGCGTCATCAGATCGAAGGTCTCGCTAATCAGGCAAACATTTTGGAGATTTAGCCAAGCGATGAGATCACTCATTCCCTTCCTGGAACCAGCCACTTGAAGAGTTTGCGAAAATATTCAGTCCCTATCCCAGGGCACTTAAACAGTTAATATTTGTATGTATAACAGTCTCAATATTGTAATTAGCGTTACAAAATTTGGATTTTAGAACTTTTGTATGTATATCACACTTCATACTTAAATATTCCAGACTGAAAGATGATTAAATTATATTGGAATTAAAAAAAAAAATATCTACTATAATATTCACCTTTAATTTCATTTTTTACTTTGTTCTAGTTCTAATTTTTCATTTGTTACTTTGTTAGATTTAAACAGTACCTCTTTTTTAATATGTAGCACCACTTTGTTCAATTATTTAATTCTGTTTTTAATTTCCACTACTTACTACATATAAGTTCTCTACAAGAGAATTTCCTTGACCTCCACCCGGACCATCTTCTTTTCATACATACAAGGTCAACTAATATTATTCAGCACGCAAAAAAAAAATACTATTTACTTTTTACTGCATATTCAGAATATTAAACAAATAATAGGTACCATTAAAAGAAACATCTCACAAGTCGAAAATAGAACTGTATTCATCAATTCATCAATCAAAAAAACAACTTCTCGAATTGTTAAGAATTCATCCCCGTAAAAGACGCATTAATTTTTTTTTCTAGGAAAAACATTTCGAATACTGATACTATCTCTTTTTTTCCTAATCAGAAACGTTTCCTTCAATATCCAATATATTATTAAAATGTACTAATGGCGATTTATTTATTTTTTTTTTTAACAATGCAGTTATAATTTAAAATAGCCAATTATCTTTGAAATATTTAATTTAAAAGTATGTGTTCAGCTAAGTGTAACACAACTGATCGATGCAAAATAACCGAAGTGACCTTCAGCATTGCTTTCGTTTTATAAATAATAGTATAGAACTAATTGCATAATTATAAAAGGAAAATGTTACTGATTCTCTAATCCAATTATAAAAAATATATATTTTAAAAATAAATCTTTGTGTGTTTAATTTATGCACAAGAATGTAATGTGATATATATTTGATGCTTCTGATGATTTACATTACATCTCTCTCTAGCCAGACACACACGGTCAGACAAAAACATTTTTAACGTACAAAAGTATTTATTATTTGGGTTGGACAATTCGTTTCTCTTCAGAATAAAAATATTTAAAAATTATCACCATCGTAAGAATAATAAATATAAAAAAATTCAGTTTCTTTATTTAGTTCATTAAATTCTTTTATCATTACAATAGATTATCAATTACAAATTTAGTAGAGAAAAACTACTTGCTTTAAATTGTGATAATAAGTTAAAGAATTCGGGATAATAATGTAAATCATTTTTAATATTTTATGTAAGGATAGAGATAGTTGGGGGTGCAGTCAATAAAAACACCTTAATAAGTGTAACTTATTTATTGTGTGCCGACGTTTCGGCCTACAATGCAGGCCATCTTCAGGGCGAATATACCACGCGGCAGCGAGGCGATCAGCGGCCCAACTCTTTTTTAACTACCCAACATTTTTAATATTATTATTTTATTTGGATCACCAAATTCAGCTATATTTTACCTCTTTATTAACAACTGAAAACGTTCAAAAATATATACCATATATATATGTTAATATACCATTAACATTAACAATAATATTTTGCACTTTTCCTGATTCAATAAATTAATTTCGTTATAAGCGAGGTATCTCAGTGTGTAGAGTACTTATTTGCTGTGCTAAATTTCTCGGGTTCAAATCCAGCTGTTGCTAATAAATATCTAATCTGTTAGCTGCCTCGGATTTGCTGACCTTAGTGGGATTCATCCAGCCTCTATAAGTTAGGCTCCTGCACAATCGTTAGAAACAGTACAGTCTCTACTGAAATGTATCCAATACTTCTCGTGGGTTCCAGAGGTAAATTTTTTCTTTATGCCCCCAAAATTTCAAGTTTAGAAACAGATTAAAACCATGAGAAGTAAGTCGGTAAAGTATCGTGTTAGACGAAATTGCTCGACTAAACAAGCGAAAAATTCAATTTTTTAAATTCTGGAGTTATCCGCTTTTGTTCCTGAACGGATCAAATAATGGTTACTTATCTGTTTAACTTTTTTTATTATGAATTTTAGGGATTTCGATGGATTAGTATCAGTGATTTTTTAAAGATATTATTAACATTTTTAAGGATATTCGATTAAAACCAAAATTTTAAGTCCAATTTCTGAAATTTCGGAGCTATTCGCTTTTGATCTTGAGTCCCTCATATTGGGTAGCTGATGTAATTCATAATAAAATTTTCGTTTTGCTTTATATTCGAGAATAGAGAGTTTCGATAATAAAAATTTACTGCTGTTTCATGTGAATTAAGTTTTCTGGGTCAATAACAGGACCAAATCACTTGAAAACAGGATGCGGTTTTTAGAGCTGTAATTTTGTTTTGCCCGAAAAGGAGCTAAGTTCATCAGATTAAATAACCATAAGCTTTAGGATGATGGATGCTCGGCTTAGGGCTGTCTTGATTTTATTTTTCATCCGAACGAAACCCCAATTCCGGAGTTCACCAGAGTGTATTTTGAATTTAGAAATTGTAAATATATGGCATGGGAAGAACCGAATATTGGACATAGTGGCATATGAAATGGAATAATTTGTTTATATTTGATTTGACCTACGTTTTGATATGCGCTAATGACTTAATAATACCCTATATTGATTTTATATTGGATCAGATATTGCTAGGTATATTAAATATATATATATATATATATATATATATATATGTTTGTGTCTGTTGGATTTTTTCTATTTTTATCTGTATCAGAATATCAGGATCGAATGCTGATAGCTCCTAACATTCAATAATTGGCATTTTCGCTAGTTTAGCCAAGCAATTTCGCCTGAAACGATACTCTACCGCCTTATTTGTTATGGATATGGTTTTAGTCTGGATCAGAACCCAAAGTTTCGGGACAAAAAAAGCATTGCTTGAATTCAATTTCTAAAAGTGTGTTGTATAGATCAATTTTTCAAATGAGTTATCTGCTTTTGATTCTGAACATCTCAAGTATGCATTAATGTTTTTAATGGTATAGTGTAAATTAATGGTGTGAAGATTGATTATTTGGCTGTTTCTGACCCATGAATTGTCTTGAAATAAAGTCTTGAAGTTACTCTTAAATCACTTCTTTTTTTTTTGTATTACCTGAATGATTGTTTTGTTTTTTGATACTTGAATTTGCATAACAGTGACTGATGAATTATTTTTCATCTCATTGCACAACCATTCCCTTCAATACAGCTCTACATTTGCATAACCCAATACCCTTCATCGAATAGAGAATAAGTTTTTTTAAGAATATAAAGATTGAATATTTATTTTTACTGGATCTTGTTAAAACTTTCTTGAATTATATATTAACGAAAATCGTTTATTTTCTAATTCGTTGACTTAAACATGATGTAGTCCTACCATTTTCGATGCCCAATTGTAATGTTGTAGTGGTACAGGCTTTCCTTCCTGAATATATCCTTGGTTTAATTAGAAAATAGTTGGGTGGATAATTCTAATAATGGTATGACACGGTCAATGATTACAAAAAATAAGAATAAGCATAAAGGCGCAGTTGGAGTTTGATTCTTCACCTCATTGCCTTGAAGAAGGAATACATCTCAGGCCGAAACGTCGGCAAATAAAATAAGTCATTCTAATTTTGGGTAATCATTGACTCCCCCCCCCCCTGACCATACCATACCATAGTTCTGTTTGGTTCAGGTCTGGATAATGTATGGGAAATATATAGAAAATGAAGGTAAATATTTTGAATAACAATTTTTTTATTTCATTTAGTTATTTTGGTGTATAAACTTGCCTTTGAAAATGGGTATTTCATATGAAACTACTCAGTATATTATATATATGTTTTAGTTCTTGAGTTCAGTCCTTCTTTAAAATTCTTTAGGGGACGTTTCGAGACTAGGTTAGTCTCATACTCATGCCAAGTTACAAAGAATAGATCAGCTCATCACCAACCAACCACCTCGCAATATATCATAATTTTTTTTTTTATGATGTATGTTTATACACTATTAATTTTTTATAGAGACATTGAATTGACTTAAGGTGGTATAAAAAGACAAGTTGCTAAGAGAGGGTGGGTTGAGGTAGGCTGTATTGATCCCCCCCCCCAGGTCAGGACACCCCCTCGCCTCCCTCTTCTCAGGCCTACCTATGCGTCTCTTATTCAATCTCACCCAATTACATGACCTATTTATGTTTTATACATTTATGTATTTAAACATTTCAATTATATTTCGTGTATATGTTTCTGTTTATGTATTGTTGTTCAAGTAAATAACACCTAAAATGTACGGGTGATTCTCCGAAATTATCTTCATTTGATCTTTGAAATACACTGACTGGAACCCGTAACCTTCTGCATAGTAGCTCGGCGTATACTTCGAAATGTTTGTTGAAACGTTCATTTCTTAATGAAATAATTACTAAAATATTCGCATTTCCCGTAATTACCATATTTTATTATTCATGCTAAAACTCAATATTATTATTATTTTCGAGAATATCAAAAAGGAAACGAATGAAAATTTAAAACTAATAATAAATTAAATCGATGCGACAGTGCAGAATGGATACCTATTTTTGTTTAGAACAAAAAAGTATTTTTAAATCGATGTTTTCATTTTTTCATTTAAATTCAAAGACATGTTTTGAGTAACGACTTAAAGAAATCGGAAACAGCGGCAATTTGATTTACCATTTTTAAAAAGTACATATAATTTAATGGATCGACCATAAAAAAAAAAACACAGAACAAAAAGTATTTCCTCTACCCTTTCCTGGACAATGCTGATAAAATATTACGTTACTAAAATTATTTTTTATTTATTTATTTAATACAGAGCGGTATGAGTTTGACTTAGGAGTATAAAAAGAAAATCGAATACAGAAAACTTTAATGTGTACTTATAAGCATTTATAAAACGTAATACAGTGTCATTAATGCCCCGACTATTGCTATAAAGACGTCGGGCTTTAATTTTAATTATTTTAGTTAAGTTATAAAGAAATATTAAGAGTAACTTACGGCATAAATGAAATAAATATTGTACTAACAGATAATAATTCGTTGCATAGTCTCAGAAATAGCGCACATCTTTGTTTTCTATTTTACATCGATAAATTTTAATTATTCATCTTCACTAAATGAGAAATAAAGTAAATAATATCTACCGGCGCCGTCCTTGCAGGATCAAGGAGAAAAAAAATTAAAAAACAAATGGACATGTCAAAGGAGTGATAGATCGCAAAACAAAATCGAAAGGGAATTTTTCCGACATTATTTATAACTTTGGAAAATAACATCGTAGTCTTTCCTCTATTCAAAATGTCAGTAGTTATTTCTCTTTATTCATGTTTTATATAATTTAATTTAAAATTTTTTTTTTATTAATTTATTTATTGATATCTACAACTGTATTACAATAATACAACAAGTAAATAGGCTAAGTG